>JASANY010000711.1:0-26667 GCA_030849755.1 Trypanosoma avium
CATCTGAAGAAGCTGTAATGTTGGCCCAACCACTTGAAGCTACTGTTGGTGGTTCTAGAGTGGTGGGAAATGAGTCGGATGCCTATCCACAGGAGGAGGAGCCCACTGCACTGTTTTCATCTGAAGAAGCTGTAATGTTGGCCCAACCACTTGAAGCTACTGTTGGTGGTTCTAGAGTGATGGGAAATGAGTCGGATGCCTATCCACAGGAGGAGGAGCCTACTGCACTTTTT
This sequence comes from Trypanosoma avium, assembly GCA_030849755.1. Classification (NCBI taxonomy): domain Eukaryota; phylum Euglenozoa; class Kinetoplastea; order Trypanosomatida; family Trypanosomatidae; genus Trypanosoma; species Trypanosoma avium. The sequence goes on from JASANY010000711.1 coordinate 234, forward strand.
GCATCTGAAGAAGCTGTGTTTCAGGTGCAGCCATCTCGTGTTACAGTCGGTTCTGCTCGATTGCGTGAACTTCGTGCTAATAGTGAAGTTTTTATAGAGAAAGAAGGTGAATTACCACTTGTGAATAATACAGAAGAGAATAATGATCATACTTTGGTTGCAATGCAGGCGTCAGAGGTTTTTGTAGGTAAATCTGTAGTTAGCCCTGCGACTGTTTCTGTTGGAAAGTCTTCTGTTCGTGAGGATAGTATGCCTGTATTTACTAATGATAGCATAAAATCTAGTGATGGAATTCCACAATCAATTTCTATGTTAAATTCTGTTGAAGAAGTACCCAGAACTTCAAGGGGTAGGAGAACACCAAACAGTATCCGTCCTTTGTCTGCAGTTTCATTTATTCCAAGTACAAGTACGGATCGTAAGATTTTTACTGATGTATATCCTGATCAAAGCTTTCGTCAAGGTGTTAATGACTCTCCTCTAGTATTGATTGGAAAACAACGTGTATTAAATTTGTCTTCTGCTGGGCTTGATAGTGAAGAGAAAGAGAACATTATACGTGAGCAAGAGATGCCAGAGTCTGTGGCAGTCCTTGGTGCATTCCAGGAGGTAATTGTAAAAGGTAGTCGAATTAGTTCTTCCGCCAATAAGCCAAATATTTCTAATGCCGCAGTTGGGGTTCCATCATCTTCGCTAGGTCGAACTTTTGAAGAACCCCCACGATCCTCCTCTGCAATGAATGACACTTACCGTAGAGAAGTTCGTTTTGCCCCGAATAATAATAATAATAATAGTGTGATGCCAACCCCACAACCCCCACCACGGCGAGCGCAGCAACAGCAATCCCCGCAGCGTATACGTCGCCGCTATGAAACTTATATTGGGGCCCCCGCCCGCTCCACCTCCCCCTCCCCCTCACCTTCTGCCTCAACCCGCTCTATTTCAGGTGGACCTCTCGTGATGACTCCACACCCCGTCCTCCACCCACGCCCCCCAGGCTCAGCAGGATACATCCCGCCCAGGTCTGAGTTAACTTTACAATCCCAACACCAGCAAAGACCGCGGCATCGCATTGGGTCCCCTCTTGTGCGTGGGGAGTCCCTACGGGAGTCTAGAACTGTTTCACGTAATTCCTCTACTAGAAGATTAGGCGAAATTGTGGCAAGGGTTGCTAATGCTCGTAGTCCCCCAGCACCTCAATTAGTACCTCAGGTCATTCAAGGAAGAATTCCAGCAATGATGGCCACTGCAGGGGGTAGGCCACATCGTGATGCACAATACCGACAACGGCTACATCAACGTAATCGTCGACACTTCCCACAACGTACACAGAGTACAGTGGTAACACAGCAAGATCCACAACCACAACAAATATTATATGATGCACAAGGGAGACCAGTTATTGAAAATCCTACTGTGGCACAAACTATGGTACAACCACAAAGAAATGTTACACGTGGTACTTCACAAACTGGAAGACTTGTAGGTAATAGGTCTGTGTATTATTATTAATGATGTATATATATATATATTGTTTATTGTCTTTTTATATATGAAAAAATAACACCAAAAAAATAAAAGTAGTAATAATAACGGCAAAAAATAAGAAAAAGAGCGATACAAATAACTACTATTAATCAATGTGTATAAACTGCCTTAAAAAAAAAAAAAAAAAAAAAAAAAATTAGATACAAATCAAATGGGGTATAATACCTATAGGGTTATTGTTATTTTTTTCTTTTTAGGGGGGGAAAAAAAAAAATACTCAAGCAATGCTTATATTAGTAAAATAAATAAATATTTAAATATGTACGCGCAAAAAAAAAAAAAAGGAGATGTGATAATTTAGAAAAAGAAAAAAAAAAAAAATCAGAGATAAATCTCACATTGTTCAGAGTTATATATACTCAACATGTAGATCAAACACCCCTCCCACCACAAAAACGAAGAAAAAATACAAGAAAATCACACACACACACAGAGTTAAAAAAAAAAAAAAGAGAGAGAGAGAGAAGAAAGAGTAATAGTTATAAGCTTTGCCGTAAGGAGGTTTGCATATATATATATATATATATTTTGTGGGAAAAAAAAGAGTAAGAAGTATCTGAGGTTTTAGTAATTTGTACAATTTTGATTTTCCCCCTTCGTTGTACATATATTTATCAACTCCAATACAAACTCAATTATATGCACTTCTGACTTTTTTTAAAGATCATTTCTTGAGGGTTTTTTTTTTTTATTGTTTTATTTAATCCTATTTCACTTTAAGTGCTTCAACTCACATAGTGACTGCTTCTACAAAAAAAATAAAACAAAAAGTTCGTTTTTAGGTTTATTTTTATTAATTTTTCATTTATTAAAAGTGTATACGCCTGTGAGTTTATTACTTTTTTTTCGTGGGTTTTTTTTTTTTTTTTTTTGATGAGCATATTTTTCACAAGAGTATGAGAAATAATGAACGAAATACAATGAGAAAAAAAATAAATGAAGAAATGAGTAAAGATAACTCTCAAAGCAAATACACGAATAGGAATATAAGTAAATATTTATTTATGTATGAATAAGTGTTTAAGCAACGAATTTTTTTTTTTTTTTTTTTTAAATAATACTGGTATATATATATTTTTTTTCTTCTTCTTTATTTGAATGTACATCTCAAAACTCTTTCATTTCAAATGTATGTTTAAATCAATTGTAATTTTTTTTTTTCGTCTTGGTTGTTGTTATCACTATACAGTAGTGATAAAAAAATATATATATTCATATATTTCTGTTCTTTACTATGTTTCTTTGTATTTTCTTAAATTAATAATAATTAATTAATTTTTTTTTTTTTTTTTTTTTTTGTTCTCTCTTCTTTTTTTTTTTTAAGGCAAGAAATAAGAAAGTGAAAGAAAAAGAATGATTTTAAATATAATTTAAATTAAAATAGGTTTATTGATAGAAAATAATAATAATAATAAAAATATGATAAATTTATCAAGCCACACCATAGCCGAGATCATATGAAAAATTATTTTCTTTATTTATTTTATATTAAAAAAATAATTTTAATCTTATATGATTAGGAAGAGGTGGAAGAGGAGGAGGGGGGAGTGAGAGGGAGAAAAAAAAAGAAATAATATTATTATTATTATTTTTTTTTTTTTCTTTATTTTACTCCCTTTTCTTATTGGCGAGAAATATATATTTTTTATTTTATTTTAATATATATATATTTTTATTATTATTTTTAATAAAAATATTTTGGGTCTTTCGTGTTCTCGGTAGTATAGTGGTAAGTATACCCGCCTGTCACGCGGGTGACCCGGGTTCAATTCCCGGCCGGGAAGTTTTTTTGTTTTCTTTGCTTTCTTTCCTAATTTTATTTATTTGTTTTTTTGTTTCACTTTCTCTCTCTCTCTCTCTCTCTCTCTTAAAAAAAAAAAAAAAAAACCCATCACTTACTCCTTTACTCTCCCTATTAAAGAAAATAAATATATATAGAAAGATATATATTTTTTTAAATGCATCATCATCCACAACAATATTCCTCACGTCGGCAACTTTCCTACATTAATAATAATAATAATAATGAAAATTCATCTGATGTTCCAAAAATGGATGCCTGGAAAGATGATAGATGTCGTGACTTTATCGCCCTTAACACAATTCAACGTCTTCGCTCTTATCATTCAGAATTTATGCTTCCTATTGAACCTATTAATAGTTTTCGAGCTAAAAATCTTTTACTACTTCCTAAAGTTGAACCCGATACAAAAACATGTAATACAGAGGATGGGTGTGCAATAGATACAGCTCGAATATTATTTTTTGGTCCCACATCATTTGTTTCATTAACGTCACAAGGGAGAATGACAGCTTCTCCGCATGGTGGTGGGTATCAAAGTGGGAGTCGTTCTAGTTTTTCTATAAATAATGATGATACGTTGATGAATAAAATAAATGCGAATAAAGGAGGAATTACACGAAATATAGTTGAAAATGTAGAAGTAGATAAAAAAAATAATTTAAATGAAAGTAGTGATAGAAAACTTTTTTCAGAAGAAAATAATAATAATAATAATAATAATAATAATAAATCGAATTATTATGAAGAAGGAAATCAAGATGCATTTGAAGCAGGTGCTACACCATTAAAACGTCCAGCTATTGATAGTGTAGCAACTCCAGCACCTCGTCCACCAGAAGGAAATAATCAAATTAATAATTCTAATACTAAAAGTGAAGAAGAAAATGAAAATAGAAAAGTTGAAGGATCTCATAATACTAATACTAATAATAATACTGTAGATGTTGTTAAATTTTCATGTGCTATTGTGGATGCTATAGTTTCATATTATCAATCATTATTATCTCGTGGTGTAGTTTTAGATAGATTTAATGCTAAAGATTTAGCTTTTTCTTGGTGGGTGGTTGGGCAAAATATGAATGTTTCAGCATTAAATCAACATAGAGGACCTCTTAGACGGGATGCATTATTAATTCGAGTACAACATTTATATTATGATTTATTATCTGAAACATTACCTAAAAAAAATAGTTTAATGGATGCTTCATCTCACTTTCATACTAATAAAGATAGTGATGACAGTACAAAACAAGAAGAGAAAAAATCTAGAGATGAAAATGAAAAGAAACATCATCATCAAAAGCAAAAACAAAAACAAAAGAAAGAAGAAAAAAAAGAAGAAGAAGAAGAAAATTCTTCAAATGTAGTAAAAGCAGAAGAAGGATTAAAGAAAAGACCAAGAAGTCGTCTTGATCCCACACGAATGAGTCCTCCACCTACTAGTACTAGACGTCGAAGAAAATTACGATCAGATAATGAAAATGTTAATAATAATAATAATAATAATAATATAGAGAAAAAAGATACAAAATTAAGTGAAACGGTTTCAACAGCTTCAATGACTTCTACTTCTAGGACAAGAAATACAACTAAACAACAACATCAACAAGAGATAAAAGATAATTTAATTTCTGAAAATAATTCTATTATAACTCAATGTTCAATGACACCTACATTAACATTAGATACACAAAAAAAAGTAATTTCTTCTTCTAGTACTACTACTAATAATAATAATAATAATAATAATAATAATAATATAGAAGCAGAATCTGTAAATTTAGAAAAACCTCATAAATCTTCACGTAATATAAATATTGAAGAAATTTGGCAACCTCTTCGATCAACACGAAGACGTGTACCTCCATCAGAGGATAGTACAGATTTTATAGAATCAAAAGAAATAATGATAACAGAGAAACAAGTTGAAAATAATAATAATAATAATAATAATATTAATAATCCTTGTGATTTTGTGATGGAACGAATTCAAGAACGAATGGAAAATGATTCTGTGTATGCAACTTTACTCTCTTCTTTTCCAATAACTAATAAATCTATTTTAAATAAAAAGAATATGAGTTGTAATCATGATAATATTGAAAGTGAAGGTGATGGAGAGAATGATAATAATTCTATTTCATATGGTATGCATCCATCATTAATGCATTTATTACGTTATTATCATGACGAAACAAAAAATACTTTTAACTCTTATTCTGAAAAACAACAAGAGAATAATGAAGAAAAAGAAAAATGTTATAATAAATTACTAGAGAAAGAAGAAGAAGAAGATCAAAATGAGGAAAATAAAGACAAATCTATTGTAAATATAAACAATAAAAAAGAAGATATTTCTTTAAATAATAATATTAATAATATTAATAATTCTAAAATACCTCATATACGAACATCATGTCCATTCTCTGAATTATCGTATCCGCAACGTTGCCTGTTAACATGGGAGGCTTCTTTATTATTAAAACCAAAATTACATTCAAATCATAATTCTAATATTTCTTCTTCATCATCTTCTGTTATTTCTTCTCCAATAGGAATAACAGTAGCAAGAAGGAGACAGCCATCATCACGAAATAATAATAATAATAATAATAATAATGTAAAGGAAGAAGAAGAGAACTCTTTCAATATGCAGAAACGTCGGTATTACGATTATTGGAGTAACCCATAAAGTTGCGATTATGATAATATTTTATTTTGTGTATGTGTGTATTGCTGAATATTGCTTTATTATTATTATATTATTATTATTCCCTTCTTTTTTTTGATTATTCCTATTGTCATTAATTTTTTTTTTTTTGTTTTTATTTTATTTAAAAAACCTGTATAGGTATAGTAGTATTCTTCTGAAGTAAAGAGGAATCTAATATTTTTTCTTTTTGCGTTTTTTTTTTTTTTTTCTTTCCCTTTCTTTACAAATGGAAATAATAAATGATAAAAGTCTAATTTAAAAAGTACAGAAACTCTAAAAAATGATATCTCTTATTATTAAAGGAGATACTTATGCATTTCCACCTGATATAATTTCTAAATCTCATAAAGTTATTTGGAATGTAAATATAAATAATCCTCTTGCAACTCCAAAACAACTAGAAGAATTTTTGAAATTATTTAAACATAAAACTCTTGTATTAGATGAAGTTTGTTTATTTTATATTCAACAAAATGAAGAAGATGAAGTTTATACAGGTGAGGAAATAATATTATCGAAATATAATAATAATAATAATAATAATAATAATAATAATAATAATTCATTTTGGATTCCAATAGATCCTGGACTTTCTCCTATACAATTAGGACTTGAAAATAATAATATATTATATTTATCAGGTGATCCTTATAGTATATTTACATCACGAAATGTAATCTCTCCACAAGTATTTTATTCCGCTAAATTTTCCCAAATTCATTGTGATGATAATAATAATAATATTATAAAATTAATAAAAGAAGATGAAATGAAAGATGAAAAGTTCTTACATGAAGGCCCATACTGGATTCCACTTTTACGAGGTTTACTTTATTGGAAAATATATAATAATATTAGTAATAATATTAAAATTATATATTGTGGGACAAGTAAACGTCGAGTGTTAAAAATTGGTTCTAATAATAATTCGTTAAATTCTCTTATAGGTTTACCATTTTCTCTTGGGGAATGCATGAAATTACAAGAATTTAGTAATAATAATAATAATAATAATTCTTTATGCAAAATATGTACTCAAACCGTTTCATGGTCTGTTTGTTTAAATTCTATTAGTGCAAAGGATGTAGAACATATTAAATCAATGCAATTATACTATCGAAATAATAATAATAATAATAATAATAATAACTTTCAAAGATTGCAAGAAATTAAAATTTCTCAATATATAAGAGATGCATTACATTCTGAAAACGTTTTACGTTCTGGAATAGAAATATCTGCCGGTGCAACTCTTCTTTCTTCAGTTGCTTTTTCAAATATAAATAGTAATAATAATAATAATAATAATAATAATAATAATAATATATTAAATATAAGTTCTAGTATGAATGAATCTGATAAGGAGAAAACAGAGAATGAAGAAAATCTGGATAAGTCTAAAATTACAGAAACTAAAGTTATTAAAGAAATAATATTAGAATTCAATGAGGAAGTGAATTTTAAAAAAGAAAAAGAAAATATTAATGAAAATAAAGAAGATAATAATATTAATAAAGATGAATGTGATGATTTAAGAATTCCACCATGTGTACTTATTGGACTTGCATTACCACAATTTATTGAAGAATACCTTTCTACTGAAAAAGATAATAATAATAATAATAATTCTGATGTTTTAAATAATAACAATAATAATATTCATACTAATAATACAAAACCACTTAAAGGATATTTTCTTGAACCCTACTCTGGCGCTTTTTTTATAAATGGAATATTAACACATATGATTCCTATACATTATATTAAATTTACATTACCTACATTAGGCATTACAATTACAATATTAGTTGAAATTGAAACAAGAGTTTTAAATATTATTATGGATGGAGAAGTTGTATTAATTGTTTCTCTTTTAAATATAAGTACGGAAGATATTTTGCAACTTCGCCCAGTTGTACAACTCTTTTCACGTGGGACAGTTGTGGATATTCTTTAAATTAATATTATTATTAATGAATTAATAATAATATTAATAAGAGAGAGAAAATAATGACAATAATAATGAAAAAAGTAAAAAAGTAAAAAAGTAAATTACTCTTATGACTATATCGTATATGATTTTTTTTTTTTTTTTTAATACTATTATTTTTTTATTTGTATGATTTAAAATACATAGAGCTCTTTTTCTTTTTCTCTTTCTTTTTTTTTTTTTTCACTCTGCTTGTGTTTGCCAATGTTCTTTTTTTTTTTCTCTCTTTTTTTTTTTTCTTTTTTGAATAATAATAATAATTATATTAGTTACATTTACTTCATATATATATATATATATATATATATGTTTACATTGGCCTGGGGAGTATTTACTTCCCTTTTTAATGAGCAAACATATAAAGTTCTCATCATTGGACTTGAATCCTCAGGAAAAACAACACTATTAGAGCAAATTAAATGTACATATTCAACAAATACAAATAATAATAATAATAATAATAATATTAGTATCTCTTTAGAGAAAAGTGAAGGAGTAGTAGTTAATAATAATAATAATAATATTCGTGGAATTCCAACTCCGGCTCCTATTAGTGTAATGTTAACAAAACGTATTCGTCCTACAATTGGATTAAATATGAGTCGAATAATACATCGTACAATTCCTTCTCAATTATATTTTGTTTCAATTCAAAATAATAATAATAATAATTCTATACAAGCTAGTAATGAAGAAGAATTACATTCTTCTGTTTCAGTTAATAATAATAATAATAATAATAATAGTAATTCATTATTAACATATTCACCTACAAATACACATTTAGTATTATGGGATGTAGGAGGAGCTATGCGAACACTTTGGGCTAATTATTTTGCCTCATGTCATGGAGTTATATTTGTTGTAGATAGTACATTAGGAGAAAATTATATAAATGATGAAATGAAAACTAATAATAATAATAATAATATAACTTCATCTTCTCTCTCTATAGTGAGTTGTGAGGAAGTTGGAAATAAAAAAGATACAAATTCAACATTATTATTACCGTTACAAGATATGAAACTTCCATCACTTCTTTCTACAACTTCATATAATAATAATAATAATAATAATAATGTAACATGTAATGGAAATTCTAATAATAAAATATTAAATAATAAAGATAAAGAAGAAGAAAGTCAAAATAAAAATAAAATAAGACAAGAAAAACAAAAACAATTAAAAAGAGAAGCGTATGCAAAGAACTCAGCTGTATTACGAGAAGTATTCTGTCACCCCCTTTTATCGGATGCCCCGTTATTAATTGTTTCTAATAAATCAGATATAAATAAACATTCTTCACTAGCTGAATTACAAGAGGGACTTGGGTTAGTAGAAATAGCTCTGATGCATCAAGCTTATAATAATAATAATAATAATAATAATTGTAATAGTAGTGATGATATTTATAGCAATAGTTATAGTAATAATAATAATTATAATAATAATAGTAATAGTGAAGCTCAACCCCCATCTCCTCGTCGTCCTACTATAACTCCATCATCATCTCATTCTAATTATAATTCTAATTCTCCTGCAGTACAAGAGAAAACATTAAAAGAAAAGGAAGAATTTAATAATAATAATAATAATACAAATACAATATTAACAAATACAACAGGAAGTAGTAGTGGAATTGGAAGTAAAAGAATGAGAATTATGGAAATTAGTGCATTAAGTGGAGTTGGAGTACGTGAGGCAATGGATTGGCTTGTAATTCAAATGAAAGAAAGTGGGCGAGTAGCGGAGGAAGGTGATGGGTGAAGTTAAATATATTAATAATTAATATTAATAATTAATATTTATTTATTTATTTATTTATTACTTCTTTTTGTTGTTTTTCTGTTTTATTGTTGTTTTTATTTTATTGGTCGTTAAACTACATTTTGTTTGTATACATATATATTTTTATTTATATGTATGTTTATATTATATAACATAAGAGAGAAGTATATCTCCTCTTTTATTTTATTTTATTTTTTGTGTACTGTATTGTGATTTGTTTTTGTGTGTGTTGAGATACCTCTTTATTAATTGCTGTTTATTAATTATTATTATTTAGTTATTTAGTTGTTTGTTTATTGACGTAACAAAAAGAAAATAATAATAATAATAATTAATTATCGCTAAGTATACTATTATTATTATTATTATTATTTTTTTTGTCCTCCTATTTCCTCTTTTACTTTCCCACTTCTGTTGATTCTTTAAAATTATGATTATTATTTTTCTTTTGAGTGTTTCTGTAATAGAGAAATAGAAAGAAAAAAAAAAAAAAAAAGAGTAAAAGCATATAATAATTAATAATTAAAAAAAAAAAAAAAAACATAATAATTAATTATATATATATAAAAAAAAAAAAGAAAGAGAGAATGTTTAATATGAATTACTCTGCTGGAAGTATCCTACGCAAGGCCCCAGACTTTCTTTTACAACAAATTCCCTCTATTATATTAGGCCTCACTGCTGGATATATTTCTATTCTTTTCTTACTAGGCCCACTCTCACTATTTCATATAATATTACAATTAATATTTACAATTATAATTGCATGGAGTCTTGCTATGGGGGTACGAGTGGGAATTAATAAAAGTATGAAATTTATTTCTTCTATTGATTCTATTGGAAATAGAGAATTAGGTGGGGGAAAGAGTAATAATAATAATAATAAATTAGGAAATAGTAATTTATCTAATCATCATAGTGATAATAATAGTAATGGAAAGGAGAAAATAAATGATTCGGATATGAGAGAGTTAGATTAAGTTAAACTTTATGTGTAATCAGTAATAGTCTGGGTTTCTTTTTTCTCTTTATTAATATTTATTATTATCATTGTTAATAATAATAATATTACAAAAGAAAATGAAATACCTGTATACTCTGTGAATGATACGAATAACGTATATTATTATTTATATATTTTTTTACATGAATCCATGAAAAAAAAAAAAAAAAGATAGAGAGAGAAGAAAAAGAGAATAAAATTATATATTTATATATTTCTTTATCGAGTCTGTTTAATAATGAATTATATTAATTCCTTTTTTTATCTTATTATTATTAAATGTTTTTCTTTCTTTTCTTTTCTTTTTTTTTTTTCAATCTCATCCCCCGCTATTTTTATTTAAATTCGAAAAAAAAGGGTATTATATATTATTATTTGATTTTATTATTATTTAATATTAATAATTATCATTATTTAATTATAATTATTATTTAGAAAATGCAACCTTCACAACAACAGTCTGATGGTTTTTATTTCTATCAACCCCCACAAGAGGAAACAACAGGCGGTTTTCATAATCCTCAATTACAACAGCAACAACAACAACAACAAACTTCATATCAACAAACAAATAATAATAATAATAATAATAATAATACTCCTATCTTTTATGGAGAAAACGACGCACGAAATATGTATACAACCCAACCAGTATCAACACAAAATGATATTTATAATTCAAATCAAGTACAAATTCATCATACTAATAATAATAATAATAATAATAATAATAATAATAATCGTATACAATCTCCAACAGTTATGAGAATTGGAGTAAATGCCTCACCTGGGCCTAGGAAAACATTAAACAATTCACCTAAACCTTTCGGAGATTATTCTAATAATAATAGTTCACAAGGAAGTCCTATGATTCCTCGTAATCATTCATTACAAATTCAAAATCAAAATATAAATATAAATCAACAAAATCAAAATAATTCATTAGTTCATCGAATACCTTCAAATTTAAATTCAAATTTAAATTCTTCTGCTTTTGTTTCAATGATGCCACCACCACAGCCACCAATGTTTCGTGACTTTTCACCACAAACATTTCACCCAACATCACATAATCAACAAAATCAAAATATATTTTATCAACAACAACAACAACAACAACAACAAAATATATATAATCAACCTTTTCAACAAAATCAACCAACATTACCACAACAAATGTTTCAACAACAACAACAACAACAATTACCACAGCAAATGTTACCAACTTCTTCTTCTTCTTCGTATTCTTCAAATATAAATACAAATAATATAAATACTACAGGAATTCCAAAAAGTGGATTTTTTTTAAATATATTAAATACAATTTTACCCTCAGAGATATTTGCAAGTTATGATAATACTTCACATGGTGGGCCAATTCCAATATATCAAACTCGATTTGGTTTCCCAGAAGATGATCTTCCATTATTAGAAGAATTAGGAATATTTCCACATCAAATTCGTTGTAAAGCATTATCTGTATTAAATCCTTTTAAAGCAATGGCCCAGGAGGCAATTGAAGATATGGATTTAGCAGGTCCATTAGTATTTGCAATTTCGTTAGCTTTTTTACTTTCACTTCGTGGGAAATTGCAATTTAGTACTATATATGGACACTCTGTATTGGGAATTATATTTACAAAAATATTACTTTCATTAATGCATGATAAGGGTGTTCCGGTGCAATTTATTATTAGTGCATTAGGATATTGTTTAATCCCAAATGTAATTCTTGCCGTGATTCAATTAATATTATATTGGTGTATTGGAGCTTTGGGAAAAATATTATTAATTCCAGCATTATCTATTGTGTGTTGGTCTGCTTGGTGTGCAACCGCAATGTTTGTGAATGGATTAAGTATGGAAAAGCAACGATTTCTTATTTTATATCCATTATTTTTATTTTATGCTGTTTTTGCGGCGTTAACTATATTTTAGAAATATATATATATATTTATATATAATATTGAAGAATGAATGAATGAAGATAAAGGATAGTAGTTTTGTGTGTTTTGAATGATGAGGTGAATAGAAAGAAAGAAGTTTGATATATGAAGAAAAAGGGAAAAATAAAGGATTCAAATAAACTAAGAAACAAACAAAAAAAAAAAAAAGAGAGAAATGTTTGTTTTGTTTCTTTAATGATTCTACTGAATAGTCTTGTAATGATTATTTATTTTAAATATACAAGACGCAAAAATACATTTTTTTTTTTTTTTTTTTTTTTAAGAAAAAGAAAAATATGTACATATATATATATATATAGGACGAAAGTTTGCTGGTCTTTATTATTATTATTATATTTTTCTTTATTGTACTGATTATTATTAAAACAATTGCTGTTTTTTCTTTTTTCTTTTTAACACTATATTTGTGTATCTTTATTAATATTTTATTATTAATTTATTTATATTATTTTTTCTTCTGGCTTTTTCTTTTTTTTCTTTCATTTTAGTAGAACTAATAAAATAATATAGACTTTTAAAAAAAAAGAAGAAATTATATTTATTATAATTTTTTTTTTTCCATATAGAGGCATTTTACATAAGCAGAAATTACAAGAAAATAAAATAAAAAATAGAAATATATATATATATATATTTGAGCATTACTTGCAAAAAAAAAAAATAATAATAATTAAAAATACGCAGTTTTGCTTCAAATAAAATTTTTATTTTTTTTCTCTCTTCTTTCTGCAGTCATACATCACAAACACACAAACACAAACACAAAGAAAAAAAAATAAAAAAAGAAAACTTCTACACAAATACATATTTAGAAGTTCTTTTTTTTTTTTGTTGTTTCTTTTTCTTATTCCGAGTCCTGCTTTGTTTTGTTTAGCTGTTTTTTTTTTTTTTTTAATTAATTAAACTTATTGTTATTGTGTGCCTTTGAATAACTCCAAAAATTTCATTTTTAAACTCAAACAACGCACAAAAAAAAAAAAAAAAAACAATAATTAATTCATTAATTCATTAAAAAAATAAATTAACAACAAAACAGAAAAGAAAAGAAAAGAAAAAAAAAAAAAAAATGGAAACTCTTTCATTACTAGGCAGAGAACGTGAATATAATGAACTTCTTTGCTTTATAGAAGAAAGATTAATATTAATTCATTGTAAATCTCTCTTTGTATTTGGAGCTTGTGGGTGTGGGAAAACGTCTACAATTTTGCGAGCGATGCGTCGAGTTACACATCGACCTATGAGTTGTGATAAAGGAACTTTAAAAAATATTAAAAATAATAATAAAAATATTATTATTAATAATATTCATATAAGTGAAGATTCTACTATTACATCAGTAGGAAAGAGGAGACAAGCTGTAAAGCGGCAACGCAGTGATAATGATAATGATAATAATATAAATAATAATATTATTAATAATAATAATGCTGCTGATAGTGGTAGAGTTTCTATCTCTCTTAATGAAGCTGCTGCAGTAATATCTGCATCCCCAACTTCATCATCTTCTTCTCCTAATAATAATAATAATAATAATAATAATAGTTCAGATTCATTATATTTATCATTATTTCCACAACTTTTTAGTAAAACGCGTCGTGTGCAATGTCATTATGTAAATTGTGCAGATATGACTGCAACACAATTATGTGAAGCAATTATTTCTAGTATTAAAATTGCTCAACCCCGTCCTGATACTCATACACGTAATCTTATAAATTTAATTGAAGAACTTCCCCAACAAGCTTTAGCTTCTCGTCGCCGTAATAATAATAATAATAATAATAATTCTGGAAATAATGAAAATGATAACATCGCAAGGCAACTATTTCAACAGCAAGAATATGAATCCCTACATTATGATAATAATAATAATAATAATAATAATAAAAATAGTTATTCGTTAACTAATAATAAAAATATATCTAAAGTTATTGCGGCCAAAGCTCCAATACATATATTAGCATTAGATGAAGTGGAATATGTAAGAACTGGAGCTCGAGGTGTGTTAACAGCACTTTCTGCTTTATCTGTTTCAAATGCTTCTCAATTAGCACTTATATTTATTTCAAATCAACGTGAATTAGTACATGTCCCTCATATGCTTTTAAAAGAACTTCCATTCGAGGCATATTCTGTTGAAACACTGGAACGTATTGCGATTGATATTGTTGCAAGTACTGAATTTCAGTATAATAATAATAATAATAATAATAAGAAAAAACAACAAGAAAAAGAAGAAAAGGTACAATTAACTCCTGGACTTATAACTTATATTGCACGTAAAGCTGTATTAGAGTATTCTGGTGATGTAAGACAAGTTTCTGTAATGTGTCGACGATTAATTCATACAGCACAACAAGAAATAATGGAATCTAATTCTTCTCCTTCTCCTACTTCTAATTATTCTTCTAATAATAATATTACGAATTCTCTTTCTGCTTCTCCTGGTGCTGCTGCTGGTGGTAGTGTTAATAATAATAATAATAATAATAATATAATTACTTCCTCACCTTCTACTGGTATTATTAGACAAAGTGATATTACACCAGTGCAACGACGAGGTCGTGGAAGTATTAATATGAATAATAATAATAATATTATTATTAGTAATAAATCTAGAAACTCTACTAATAAAAAAGAAGAACAAATCAATAATTCATCTCCAGCAACTCCAGCTGCTATTGTAACACTAGCACAAAGTCAAAAAGTATTAAATGGACCTGCAAGTGTTAGCGATCATGTGTTTGAATATATTTCAGGAATGCCGGAGCAAATGTTATATGTTTTAAGTTGCCTCGTCGTATTAACAATGCGTCAGCAACGAGATAAACAATTATCACAAACACATATTTCTGGAGTTACCCCACCCACTCGCCGCTCTAAAACTGAATTATTATTATTATCTTCTTCTTCTTATAATAATAATAATAATAATAATAATAATAATTCTCGTACTTCTACTAGTATTATAGGACCTAGTGAGCCTGGTACTTTCACACTACGAGAAGTTCACAGACTTTATACTTCACTGATGGGAATTCATAAATTTCCTTCAATGAGTGCGGCTGGTATTACTGGGGCAATTGATGGATTTGCAGATTTAGGCATTTTAACACGACCCACACGATGCGGGCATGAGGAGAAGTTTTCATTAAGTGGGGGCTGGCCACTAATATCAGTGGAGAGAGCATTAGAGGCGAGAGGAGAGTTTATTAATAATAATAATAATAATAATAATAATATTAATAATAGTACTGGGGAGTTAGGAGGAGGAGGAGCTGGAGAGAATAGATTTGTGGAGGTGTTACGGGAGTTAAAGAGTATTGTGGGATTATAGAGATATTAGGAGAGAGAGAGAGAGAGAGAGAGAGAGAGACTATTAATGATATATATATATTGATTGACATGATGTTGTTTTATTATTTTTTTTTTGTTTAATTATGATTTTACCCTACTCTTTTTTTTTTTTTTTGTAAGTGATACTATCAATGTATAAATGCATTGATTTACATAGATTAAATAATAGTATTTAAAAAAAAAAAAATTTTTTTTTTTTAATTATTAATTATAGATCATCATAGAAACTGAGATACACTAATTAACAGAATATATATATAAATATTTGAATAATTTATAAAATTTATAGAGCACTTTCTTTTTCATCTTTTTTTCCCTCTTATCCCTATTTTCTCCTTCTAAACTCCGCTTATAATTTTATTATACCTGGTTTTATTTTTATTTTTATTTTTATTTTTTTTTTACAACAACATCAGCAGCAACATTAAGAATAATATTATAATACTAATAATACAATATTTAATAGTATTTTTCTCTTTTTCTTTCTTTTAAAATCTTTATAATATATTTTCTCTCTCTCTGTGTGTGTGTGTGTTCAATTAAAAATAATACGATACATTATTATTTTTTTTTTTTCTTTAATTACGACTTTAAAAAAAAAAAAAAAAAGAAATAGAAAATCCACCTACCCCAAATAATAATAATAATAATAATAATAATAATAATGAGGTAAGAAGAAATTTAAAATACAATTTCACTTGTTTCTATTATTATTATTATTTTTTTTTTTTTATTGAAAAAAATAAAAACAAACAAAAAAATTGCCCCCCCCACCCCTAACTTCCCTTCTCTTAATTGATTTTCTTTTTTTTTTTTTTTCTTTTTTTATATCTTACCCTATTTTCTCTAAAATTTTTTTTTTATATTTAAATTATTTATTATTATTTGGTGTTTTTTTTTTTCTTTTTTTTTTCTTACTCTTATAATTTTCTGTAAAACAATTCATTAACTGTTTACTATATAAATAAATAAATATATATATATATTTGTTTATTATTATTATTATTATTATTATTTTTTTTTTCTACTATATTATATTTTTCTCATCTATCTTTTTATATCTATATCTAAGGAGAAATAATAAGAAGTAGTAGTAAGGCGAATCCCGAATTATATATATATATATATATATATTTATATTTTTATATTTTTATATTTTTCCTAGCAGAGTTATGCCTCGTGAAATTAAAGATTTAAAGGAATTCCTCGCCGTCTGCACCCGCAAAGATGTCCGCTGCGTGAAAGTAAAACATAACCAAAAAGTAACAAAATTTAAGGTGCGTTGCAGCCGTTATTTATATACTTTGGTGGTGGCCGATAAGAAGAAGGCGGACAAGATTGAGCGCTCAATTCACCCAACTGTGAAGAAGATTACAATCACAGCCCGCTCTCACGCTAAGACAAATGCTGGTAGCAAGTAAAATAATTAAAAAATGGGGGGGGGGGGGAAATATAAATAAATAAGTAAATATATATATATATATATATATATTTATATATTTATTATATTAATATTTTTCTTTCTAGCTATCTTCTTTTATACTTCTCCATATTTTTTCTTTTAAATATGTTCTTGATTTA
Source organism: Trypanosoma avium (assembly GCA_030849755.1). Lineage (NCBI taxonomy): Eukaryota > Euglenozoa > Kinetoplastea > Trypanosomatida > Trypanosomatidae > Trypanosoma > Trypanosoma avium. Next base: position 17,985 of record JASANY010000711.1, read on the forward strand.
TTGATTTATTTTGTTAATTGTATTATTATTATATATATATATATATATGTATTTTTGGTGGTGGTCTTTGTTATTCTTAGAGAATAATTAATAAGTTGCATCAATATGATAATATATATGAATTGCTATAATATATTTTTTTTTCTTCAACTTTTTGTTTATTCTATCAAAAAAAATAAAAAGAAAACAATTATAGTAATAAAATAAGATCTAGCAATATATATATATATATATATATATATATACATATAAATACTTTTTATATATTTTTATTCAAAACCCATATTTTTTTACTTTATTTAAGTTTTTTTTTTTTTTTTATTAAATAAATAAATTAAAATAAAATGTTTCGTCGTCCAGAATATGAAGATATATTACGAACACGACGCACAGATGATCGCCCACTGCGTCACTTACTTGTAACTGGTGGACTTGGATTTATTGGAAGTAATTTTATTAATCATTTCATGCAAGCCCACCCCACAGTTCATATATATAATCTTGATAAAGTCGATTATTGTAGTAATTATAAATCAATTGAAAACGCTAACAGTCCATATTATCATTTTATTAAAGGTAATATTGGAAATGCTGATCTTGTGATGCATATTTTACAAAATTATGATATTGATACAATTATTAACTTCGCCGCACAAAGTCATGTGGATAATAGCTTTGGTAATAGTTTATCTTTTACACAAAATAATGTTTTAGGCACTCATGTGTTATTAGAATGTGCAAGAATGTTTGGAAAAATTGAAAAATTTATTCACGTGAGTACGGATGAAGTGTATGGGCAAGTCTCTGATTCTAAAAAAGAAGAAGGTACATTAAATCCAACAAACCCATACGCTGCTACTAAAGCTGCAATTGAATATATTGTAAAATCATATCATATTTCATTTGGATTACCTTGCATTATAACGCGTGGGAATAATGTATATGGCCCATATCAGTACCCAGAGAAAGTTATTCCACGTTTTATTATGTTAATTAATGCGGGGAAAAAGTTAACAATTCAAGGAAATGGAAGTAATAAAAGAACGTTTATTCATGCAAGTGATGTGGCGCGGGCTTTTATTAAAATTATTAATGATGGAATTATTGGAGATGTGTATAATATTGGGTCACATGATGAGAAGAGTGTGATGGAAATTGCTCAGCTTACGATTAAATACGCTCGTCCACAAATAAAATCTCAAATAAATAATAATAATAATATTACCCCACATGATCCCACAGAAGAAGAAATATCACAATATGTAGAATTTGTAAAAGATCGAGACTTTAATGATGAAAGATATGATATTAATATTGATAAATTAATTCAACTTGGTTGGAGGCAGGAAATTGAATTTGAGGAGGGATATAAGCAAACAGTGGAGTGGTATAAAAAGGCATTTTCACAAAATTTCTGGGAAAATCTTCGCTGGGAGATTCCTGTGAATATGAATAGTAATTCTGCTGGTAATATTTTTGATGTTAGTGGCTAGGGGAATAAATAAATAATTATTTATATATATATATATATATATATATATAATTATTTATAATATATATATTGTTTTGGAGAGGAAAGGAAAGGAGAGGGGATGGGGGGAAAAAATAAAGCTTTCAAGAGTAATTTGAAAAATGGTTTAGAAAGAAAAAAAAAAAAAACGGGAATAATTAAATTTTTTTTTTTTTTTTGAAAATTATGGGAGAGTATTTCTTTTGTTTTTGTTTATATTTATGTTGTTGTTTTTTTGGTATATAACAGGTTTTTTTTTTTTTTTACATTGTTTGCTGCATATATATATATATATATATATATATATATGTATTTAAATAATATAATATGATATATGCATACATTTGTTTTACTTATTTGTTTTTTTTTACTTTTTTTTTTTTTGTCTGTTTTGAAGACAATTATTTTAATTTATATTCAAGAAAAAAAAAATCATAGTGAGGAAATTTTTTTTTTTTTTTTTTTTTTTATGTGAAGACTAAACAAAAGGAATTAAAATTCACAATGCTTTCCCCCCCCCTCCCTACACCTCCAATTAACTCTCTTAGCTAACTATTGTATTTCTTTTTTTTTTTTTTTTTCTTTTTTAATATATATATTTTTTTAATTTCATATTTTACTTCTTATTTGTTTTTATATAAATAATTAAGTATTTAATTTTTTTTCCCCCTCCCTTTTTTTTTTTTTTTATATATGTTAAGGTGAATAATTCATCTGTTGCAATATATATTCTTTTTATAAAATTTATTGGATTATTAGTCGGAGTGCGATTTTCAAGCTTATTTTCCGCCGCTTTTCTCATATTCTTATATTAAAAGAAAAATATATATTTATATATTAGGATAAGAGAATAAGCAGACGAGGAAAATTATCAGGAAAATCAAAAAGAAAAATATTAGGATACTATAAACAAATTTAAGAGGGGGGTGGAAGAAAAATATTAAAAAAGCAAATAATAATAATAATAATAATAATAATAAAATATATATATTTATACACTTTTCGAGGTGGTTAAATTTGGAAGTTGAAGATTTTTAAAAAGGTGGGTTTGAAAATAAAAACTAAAAAAAGAATAGAAATACCAAAAGAAATATATATATTTTTAAAAGTATATATTTAGTAGTAGAAGCATACTAATACTAAACTTCACTTACAAACATATAAGTATTATATATTTATATTAATATATATATATATAAATTGTCTATACATTTATTATATAAAAACAATAAAAAAAGAAAACCAAAAAAAAAAAAAAATGCGTAATAACGCTGCAGAAAAATTACTTGGTACTGCTCGAACAGAAGGACTTGCTATTACAGAAGATGGTTTTGCAGATTTCATGGATCAAAGCGACCCACTGCGAGAGCATCGCGAGGCGTATTATTTTCCCAAGCGTCGTGATGGTGGGGATTGCATTTATCTTTGTGCGAATGCCTTGGGATTACAACACAAGGATGTTGAAAGTAGTGTAACAGCAGCTTTAAAAAAGTGGCGGGATCTTGCAGTTTTGGGAAATTATCAACACCCACAACCATGGGTGGAGTTGGATAGTATTGGTAGAAAAGAATTGGCAACCATTGTTGGAGCACAGGAGAGTGAAGTGATTACAATGAATTCACACACGGTAAATTTACACTTAATGCTGGTGGCATTTTTTAAACCTAAAGGAAAACGAAGAAAGATTATGATGGAGACGCAGAGTTTCCCAGGTAACACGCATGCTATTGTTTCACAATTGGAAACGCGTGGGATGAGTGCGACAGAAGATATTATTTATGTAAGTGCTCCAAATCGAGAAGGATGGGAGGGAAATCCTGTTCCAATTCCAACGGAACAATTTCTTTCTATTATTGAAAAACGCGGAGATGAAATTGCGGTGCTTCTCTTAAGTGCCGTACAATTTCTTACAGGGCAATTATTTGATATTCCAACAATTGCTAAAGCAGCTCGAGCGAAAGGTATTTTTGTCGGAATAGACTGCGCCCACGCTGTGGGAAATGTTCCATTAAAATTACATGATTGGGATATTGATTTTGCTTACTGGTGTACTTATAAATATCTTGGCAGTGGCCCTGGAAATCTTGGTGGGGCCTTTGTACACTCCCGGCACACACTTGCTGGAAATGAATTAAAACCTTTAAGAGGTTGGTGGGGGCATGAGAGAAGAAATCGTAACAGTTTACATCGCAGCTTTGATCCAGCCGAAGGTGCGGCTGGGTTTCAGCTTAGTAATACAGCTGTATTAGGCATGGCCGCAATGCTTCCAAGTGTTCGACTTATATCTGCGATTGGCATGTCACCACTGAGAGAAAAATCTTTATTGTTAACTTCTTATATGGAATTACTTCTCAGTGAGTTAGTCCCAGCTGGGGCTCTTGAAGTTATAACTCCAGTAGACCCACAGCAGCGGGGGGCGCAGTTATCGCTGCGTATTTTACCAAATAAATTATCAGCGGCGGTCCTTGAAAGAGAGGCGGAGGCGTTGGAGGATGACGAGGGGGGAGACGCGGCGTTGGTGGGGCGATGTTTACGTAGCCGTGGAGTTTTAATTGAGGCCCACCCACCAGATATATTATGTCTTGCACCGGCGCCTTTGTATAATTCATTTTTAGATGTACTACATACCGCGCGAGCTATTGCGGAGTGTTTTGCGTGAGTGAGAGAATATGTGTGAGAAATATATATATATATATATATGTTTGGTGAGGGAGTAATTTGCGAGCGAGAGGGAGAGAAACGAAAAAAAAAAAAAAGATTAGGTGTTTTTCTTTATTATATTTGTTATTATTATTTGAAAAAAAAAAAAAAATGAAATAGAAATAGAAATAAGAAATTGAAGAGGGATGGGGGAAAAGAGACAGATAGGAGGTAGATATGGAATGAAAGCAAAAGACGTATAAGAGAGGGAGAGAAAAAAAAAAAAGAAAAAGGAATAGAAAAATTCACATAGCAGACACAACAATTGCTATAAAAAAAAAAAAAAGTGAAATCCAAAGAAAGAGAGGGTGGGTAGGGGGGGAGGGGGAAAAAAAAGAGAGGGAAAGAAAAAGGAGAAAAAAAAAATATGTATTTTTTTTTGTTTTTGTTTTTGTATGTATGTGTGCGTACGTACCTGAATGTTTGTGTATTCGTCTATTTATTTATATTTTACTGATGAATTATTACATTTACTTTTTTTATTTCTGTTTTCTGTATTCTAAAAATATTGATAAATATTTCTTTATTTTAAATGTTATTATTATTATTTCTTTTGATTTTTCTTTCTTTCTAATTATTATTATTTCCCCACCCCCCCCCCCCAAAAAAAAAAAAAAAAACAAAATTAAAATTTTAAATTCTTTTCACTATTTTTTTCTTAGTTATCCTATTTTACCTTTTCTTTTTCTAGTAGGATATATTTTATTCTCCGTATTGGTCTTGCCCCTCCCCCATCTTATTCCTACAATTCCATTCTATTGACCAATCAAAAATAAGTAAATAAATAAACAATAATAATAATAAGACTATGGCAGCTATGAGTGAGAGTGCAATAGATGACCCAAAGACACTAAAACGTATTATGTCTGCTGCCCAGCCTTGTCTCAGTCATGTAGGAAGAATGATGGATGCTAGTAGAGTTCATGCCCAACAATTAACTGGCACCAATACTGGTAGACACTCTGTTGCAAAGAAACAACGTGATGGATTATTACTTCTTCAACGAGAGCATCAATCTGCGTGGGATGTGGCGGCGGAGCGGCGATTATTACTTCCATTACTTCGAACAATGGTTCCATCTTTTACAAAAACAGCAGATGAAGGTTCTACAGAATTAGGAGGAACAAAGATTGGAGGAGCTGGGTATAATACAATAATTGGAATGATACCAACATTTGAAACAGTACGACATATTGCAGATGATGATGAGTTAATTAGTAGTTTTCGTCCGTATCGTATAGATGCGTTGAGGGCAGCACGGGCGGCGGAGGCAACAAAAGAAAGTGCTCCACATCCTGATGATGCAAGACGATTGGAACCAACATTACATGCTCTTGCAGCAAATCGACTTATTGATGCTGGGGCAATTCCGGATGATATTGTGGAAAAATATTGGGATAAGGCATCTGTTTTTGCAGAACCTACTACTCTAGGAAATGATATTATTAATAATAATAATAATAATAATAATAATAATAATAATGGTATAATAAATACAGGTGATGAAAAAGAAGCGAATCGACAACGTCCAATGGTTATAAGTCCTACTGCTATACGATCTCCAAGAGATCCTAATAAAACAATTGAAAATGGAACTTCAAGTTTTCTTGCTTCACCAAGATTTAAATCACCTAAACGTTTACCTGGTGTACGACAACCAGAAATTGGTCATTATCATCAAAGATATACACAAGTTGAACCTCGAGTTGTGGGTGGATATGTTGCCCCAAAAGAATCTGCAGCACCAAAACGAAGAACACCTTCAAGAACACCTTCTCCTACAGCTACAACTTCTGCTGCTGCTGCTGCTGGTGGTGGTGGTATTGATATTTCTGCAGAAACACAAAGAACTCCAACAAGAACAGGACGTTTTATGGAAACTACAAAAAGTTTTGGACTTTCTACTATGGTATATAAAGATCCTATTCTATCTTCTGTGGTAGCTGGAGATTCTAATTATCCAAATAAAGGTGCTAAATCAGAGTCACCTATACGTGGAAGTTCTATGTTTGTTTCTAAAACTCCACGTGAGGGACCTAAAAATTGTAGTGCTGCTAAAGATTTGGAATATTTTCCATACGCTGATGTTCGATCTACAGTTCCTCGACCTCGTTTTCCTGTTAACTTTACAAATTCACCTACTCATCGTCGTCGTGAGGATTATAGTACATCTGCTACTGTTGGAATGTATAATCTTGCTGGAGATATTTCACAACACCCACGAAGAGTTGTATGCATGGATCGTGAAAGTGGACGTGATCGTCATTGGGTAAATAAATCTCCTGCAAAATCTCCACAACAACAAATACGGGAGTTGGAATCTGCTTCGCCTGAATTTGTAAATGTAGATAAAGCACTTCAAGCTGTTCGTCCACGAGCTCGTGTTGCTTTTATAGCCCCACGTGTTTCAGAAGAAGAAGAACAAAAAAAAGAATATGAGCATGATAAGAAAATGAGTACCCACCCACATGGGGCAGTTCAACAAGATAATACCGTTTCCATTGAACGTAATCTTAACTTTCCTTCAAGTATATTTGATAATTGTGAAGCTCGACGAGTTCCTAAGTTTGCTGCAATGATGGGTCGTGATGTTAGGCCCCCATCGCCTCCACATGAATCTCCAGCAGAAGTTGAATTAACACTTGTAACAAAACGTACACCGGCTGTATTAATTAACCCAGATGCCCCTGGACACGCCCCACTGCATCGACCTAATCCAACAGAAATTGGAAATATTCCGAATTTAAAATTAGTAAAACCAAGAACGGAGCGTACCACACAGTTTGGATTACCAAATGCACGATCCCCAACACTTTCACCACGGCAACCATGTGCAAATGATTTATGGTATGATACAAATCGTAGAGAATTAGTGGAGCCACGAGTGAAAGGAAATCCAATGATTGAAACACAAGTCTCAAGAGAGAAGCGAGCTAAAGTATTTTCCACCACAGGTTGTGGGGCTCATGCGGTGTATAATACGGAAATTCAAGTAAAACCTAAATTAATACCATTATTTGAGAAACAAATTACAAAAGAAACGCAATTTTGTGGACATTTATTGCAATCAGAGAGGTGGCAGCGTAAGAATCCAAAGGCACCTGGACCAGGACACTATACTGTTTCATATCGTCTTGTGGAGTAAAAATTTATTATAAAAGGAGAGGGAAATATATATATATATATATGTTTATTTCTGTATGTATACTACTGTGTCTGAGTATGAGTGTGAGGAAAAGAGAGACAAAGGTCTGAATATATAAATAAAAAAGAGAAAATCAATTTCTAGATGTTATATAAGAAAAAAAAAAAGAAAAAAGTGTGACTATATAAACATCTTGCTGTCCACATGGATTTTGAAGTTTGAATATTTAGAAAAAGGATTACTTCACTATTCTATTTCAGATGTAAGAAAGGAAAAAAAAAAAAAAAAACTAAAAGCAAATATATGTTTTTTGTGTATCCATTTCTTTTGTTTTATTATATATATATATTTTAAGGTGTTTCACATTTTCACTCAATATCTGTCTAAAAACAATTTCCTGGTTTCTCTGAATGAAAGATTTTCTTATCATTTTCTTCTTTTTTTTTTTGTTTAGGATTTCATGTTTTCCAAGATTACGCTTTATTAACGAAAATGGCCACCACTACAATCATCATGATAATGATACCAGTAAAGAAGGAAAAATAGTATCTGATAAATCCAAAATCAGAAACCATGTTAAATGATAATACACATCTCTCAAATAATTCTATTAATAAGAAACAATAAATTAAATATCATATAGAAGGTTTTGTCCCATGAAACCATGATAAAATTTCTCAAGTAACGCCTTCTACAATTTCTCGATCCACAGTTTCCAAAGCATTGAAAATAGAGAGCAGCGCTTTAAATCTCATAACTATATTTACTATTATTTCCAGTGAGAGGATTGGCATATGTGGCCGTGTATTGAGAGTTCTGACTTGAAACCATATATAAACTCACACTCATATATTCATGCATAAATATATAAATAAATAGAAAAGGAGAGTACCAATGCACTCTGTGTGTGTATTTCTTGTATGTTTATATGATGTGTTTGTGTGTGGTTATTGGTGAGTGGTCTCACTCTCTCTTTTTATATGCTTTTTTTTTTTACTTTTTTTTTTTTGAATCAAATAATTTTTTTCCCCTGACCCCCAATTATTTTTTTTTTTTTACTGATTTTCTTCTTGCTAACACTTTCTTTGTCTGTCTTTGTCTCTGTGTGTATGTGTCTTGCTATAAAATTAGAGGGAATGAAAAAAAAGGCATGACTGAATGGACTCTTGTGCTAAACTCCACTCTATTTTGCCGAGACGACACTCATACAGAGAGCAAGATAAAAGCATACAACCCACACATATACAGAATCAAATGCAGATTTATTTATGGAATTAAGTACCACACACTAAGAGGGAGAAATATTGATTTGTATGAATTGATTATAT
>JASANY010000712.1:0-27326 GCA_030849755.1 Trypanosoma avium
AGGTATTTAACTCTTCTGTCCCTTTTTTCTCTTTCTTAAGTAAGCTAGGGACCAGGCCACGGCCGGACGCATATTCTTTTTTTTTTTTTTTTTAAGAGAGGAGGAGGAGGAGGAGGGGGAAATAAATAAATAATAAATTACTAAGTTCTGTATCTTCAGTTCTCATATATATATATTTATATATATATTATTTATATCTCTGTTTTTTTTTTTTTGATAGTGCATGGCCAAGCACACCAATCTATTTTAATCTAATGTATAAGACTATGTTATATCATCTTTAAAATTATTATCTCTTCTTTATTTATTTATTATTTATTTTTCAATTATATTTAGTTTTCCATGTCTGTGTGGTCTTTTGTTGAGTTATCAAATAGTTTATTGAGTCCAAAATCCGTTGGAATTTCTCCCTTTTTTCCACCACTTCAGGAAAGACAAAATGAGGAGCCACCAACGATATCAAGTGCTCTTTGGGATTATATGCATTGTACGAAACGTGCTATTAACACTCGTATTATTGGATTCTGTGAACCTTCATTAAAGCAATGTGTGGATGATCTTTTATTATTTTCAAAAGCGTCTAATTTAGGAGGAAATGATGCAGTGGCACTTAAGGAAGTTTTGCGTCGTCGTCGTGGTGAAATTGATGTGTATTCATTACCGTGGGAACCAAGAGAATCATATAAAGAGTGGCTTCGAGCACAGGGAAGATTGAAAGAAGAGTGAAAAAATATATATATTAAAAAAGGAGGAAACGGGGGGGGGGGGGGGGGGAAAAATATATATATATATTTACATGTTATTTTTCTTTTTTCCCATCCCCCCTTTTACGATTTATTTTCTTATTATATTTATATTTCACAAACTTAGTTACTAATTTGCTTTTTATTACTATTTATACAATTATTATCTAAACCATATGGGATATATATATATATATATATATATATATATATATATATGTTTTTTTTTTTTTCTGAATATATATATTTATTTATTTATTTTTTTTAATTTCTCTTAAGGCACCAAAGAGAGTAAATATAAATAAAAAAAATTATATATATATATATATATATATATATTAATACATGTACACGAATGATGATAAACTTCCTTCTCTCCCGGCCTCCTCTATTACAGCTCCCCCACGCCGAGCCCCGGGCAGTCGAGCTCGTGCCTCCCTCACCGCAGGATTTCTTCCTGCAATTAATTCACATCGCACGGAGTTTACGCGTCCTAGTCATATTTCAAAAAGCCAGCCCCCACGTCATACAATGTATTTTCGCTCCCATGTTGAATCTGGTGGTACAGGCAATATATCACATCGACGCACAAGTCATGATGCAAAAAGATTAGTATCTGCTGCTTCTGCTAGATCACATACTCTTTTAGAAAAATTTACAGAACAAGTTAAAAAATATCATACATTTCAACCTACTTTTGTAGAAGAAGGAGTTTATAGTACTCCAAAACTATCAAATAGATTTGTTAGTGAAAATGCAAAGGATACAGTAGCTAAAATATTAAATGCTTCAACATCACGAATAGTTCGACACAATGCTGATCAACGAATTAATACTATGATACAAAATATTCCTTCTAATCTAGATAATAAACGAGGAACCACTATAGATCTTACAAGTTTTTCTATTGATACAAGTAATGCATTAACACAAGTTTCTAGTTTAGTTCATGATGATAAACATAGTGTTTCATTTCAATTATGGCGTCGTGAAAATCCTGGTGCAACTTCTGAAGAAATAAGACAAAAAAGACATTTTTGGGATATGGAACGTGCAAATTATGAAAGAAATCAAAGAATTGAATCTAAAAAATTATTATGGAATCAATTAGAAGGTTTAGGTGGAGCATATGTAGATGATACTTCATCTCATCCAACATCTACAGTTTCTCGTGAAGTTAAAATGACAGATCAACCTATGGAAATTATAGAAAAACGTCTTGAACAAAAGATGCAATGGGAAATTTTTATTATGGGTGAAATTTCTGCTAAACGTACAACTCCTGCCCCTCCTACAAGTATTGGTATTTCTACTCCTCCTCCTCTTTCTTTTTCTGCTGCAAGTTATTCTGCTGCTGGAATTCATACTAATATTATTTCTCCCAATAAATATATTTCAGGAATTTCATTTACTTCAGCTATTGTAACGAGACCTGCACCTGCAGCTGAAATTATAAGTGATTATCGTAAAAATGTTGAATTACATAATTGGATAGAAGGAAAATGGAGACATCATACACATCAACATGAAAATGCTGCTCTTCGTATTCAATGTGCTTATCGTTGTCATCTTGCTAAATCTATTGCTGCTCGAAGACGTTATATTCGTCGTATTGCTTTTTTAGAATGTTTAAAAGTAGAAGAAGAATCTCGACATACTTGGGTTACTGCAATACGTTTAAATACAGATGAACCAAGTAGTGGAGATGAAAATTTTAATAAAAAATGGAGATATGTAAGTTTTGTATTTTCAAAATTACATGCTATTGCTATGCGAAGAAAAGCACAAAAAAAAGCTGAAGCAGAACGGGAGCGTGAAGTGAGGGAATATGCTGCAATAACAATTCAACGTATGTATAGAGGATATTGTGGGAGACAAACTGCAATGATGATTCGACACCCAGAATTATTAAAACAACGACAAGAACTTCGTAGGCAAGAAGCTGCTATTTTTATTCAATCTCTATGGCGAGGTTATAAAATTCGTAAAAATATAAGTCAAAAAATATCTTCTGTTCTTATTATTCAACGTCTTGTACGTTCCTCTGCTGCTCGTGTTCGTCTTCGTGCATTACGTGCAGAAAAGAGAGTAGAAGTAGAATTTTTTACAAAACGTTTTGCTTCTACTATTATTTTACGGTTTTTAAAAAAATGTGTACAACGACGTAGAATATATATGATGCAACGACAAAATCAATTACAAATAATTCAACGTATTGCATTAGGTTGTATAACTCGTATTTCATTTCAACGTTATCAATTTGCTGCACAACGTATTGCATTATGGGTGCAGCGTAAATGGAGAGGAAATAAAGGACGTTTAATAGCAAAAGAGAAAAAGAAGGAAAGAGATTTAATATATAAACAGGAATGTATGATGGATGCTATTAAAGTTATTCAACGTGCTTGGCGCAAATATGTACAATTAAAAAAAAAACAAAATCTAAAAGAAAAGAAAGAAATTGTTTTAAATGATGTCAGAAGTTGTAATATTAATAATAATGAGAGATTAATAGAAGCTTGTTTGTTAATTCAGCGAATGTATCGAAGTATTATTTCTCTGAGAAAGGCTAAATCTCAAAGGGCTGAATGGCAGCAAAAATTATTAATGGAAGAAGCTGCAGAACGTATTTTGAGATTTTATCGTACATTCAAATCACGTCAACAGTCAAAAATCTTAAATTAAACTGTAATTACCCTGATTTAATTAAGCAACTTTTTAAAAGAGTATTCAATTTCTTTTTTTTTTTTTTTAAGTTCAGATAGCAAAAAAAAAATAAATAAATAAATAATTATAATGATAAATTGGAATGTAGAATTTGAAATGGATAGGAGGGGAAAAGAATTGGAATATGAAAATGTATAGCAATGAAATAATAATAATTATTATTATTATTTTTTATGAAATGTAGTTATAATGATTCAAAATAAAAAAAATATATTTATATAATAATAATAATAATAATTTTGAATTATGTTTAATGTGATGTACTTAAATATGATAATTGTATTTTTCCCCCCTATTTCTCTCCTTGCTTTTATTATATATAAATTTTTATGTTGTGTTTTATTTTTTTTTTTTTCGTTTTTGATTGTATAAAATCTATATATATATTTAGTATTCTATATTTATTTTTTAATTTGCTTTTTTCTTTTTCTTTTTTTTATCAAAAGAAATAATTCACAAAAAAAAAAAAAAAAAGAAAGGAATCAAATAAAGAAAAAAAAAAAACAAAACAATTATCATGCCTATTTCTGATACTGATCTTGATATTGCTGTAGAACTTGCACTTCGGGCCGCCCATGTTGCTGCCTCTATTATTGATAAAGCAATTGAAGAACGTGATAATACATTACTTGATATTACAGCTAAAGGAAATCCTGTAGATCTTGTTACACAGTATGATAAACAATGTGAAGAAGAAGTTTTAGCAATACTTCGAACTGGAACTCCTGAATATGATATATTAAGTGAAGAAACACACAGTAATACTGTATTAACAGATAAACCAACATGGGTTGTGGATCCAATTGATGGTACTACAAGTTTTATTCATGGACTTTTTGATTGTTGTGTTTCTATTGCTTTAGTTGTAGATAAACAACCAGTTGTAGGAGTTGTAAGTGCTCCAAGATTACAAGAAGTTTTCTCTGCTGTTCAAGGACGTGGAGCATCTTGTAATGGACAACGTATTCATGTTTCAGAAACGCGTAATTTAAAAGAAGCTCTTGTTTATATGCATCAATCTTATAATCGAAGTGAAACTGCTGTAAATAGTATTCTTGGAATTCAAAAAGAACTTGCTTGTGTTCCTGTACATGGACTTCGTAATAATGGTTCTGCAGCACTTGATATGTGTTTTGTTGCAAGTGGAAGGGCAGAACTTTACTTTGAAGTTGGTATTTATCCTTGGGATATAGCGGCGGCTACAATAATTGTACGTGAAGCTGGTGGTGTGGTTCATAATATTGATGATACTCAATCTTTTGATCTCATGTCACGTGCTTTCTGTTGTGCTAATTCATTAGAATTATCTAAAGTTGGAGTTGAACTTTCAAAAAAGTATGATTATAAACGTTCTATATTAGGTAAATAATAATAATAATAATAATAATAATAATAAAATATTTGAGTTATAAGCTTTTTAGTGGTTATATAAATATATATATATATATATATTTGTGGGGTTTTTTTTTTTTTTTTTTTTTTTTCAAGTGGGAAGGCAGCTGCTATTTTTCCCCTTGTTTTTTTTTTTTTTCTATTTTATGATGTAAATAAACATGAAGCTAAGAAAAAAAAAAAAAAAAAAGAAATGTTAGAAATAGGTTTGAATAGCATATATATATATTTTTTTTTTTTCATCTTATTTTTCATTCTTTTTAAGTGCCTTTGATGGATTTTATATTCATATATATATATATATATGACTATTATTATTATTATTATTATTTTTTTTTTTTTTTAACTTATCTAAACTCATAATTTCTCTCTGTCTCTGAATATGTGATTTTTCTTATTTTAATTATTAGTTGTAGTAGTACTACTGTTATTGTTATTATTTCTATTATTATTGCTATTATAATAATTATTTCTATTATTATTCTATGCCAACAGCAGAGGAACGTGAAGTACAGTTAGCTGTAATACAAAGTGAAATTGAAGCCGCCCCACTCCTCTCACATCCTGTCGAACCTCTCACAGAAGATTGTCGCCTGGTGCGTGAATTTGCAGATAATCCCTCATTATTTCCTAAAGTTCTCTCGTTAGTAAATTCTTCTTCTTCTTCTTATTATCATGGGATTCGCTACGCTCGCCGTGATGGAAATTGTTTCTATCGCTGCGCCGCCTTTGCATTATTAGAAGATATTCTTAACTCTTCTATAAAGACAGCAGGGTTGCGGGAGCGATTATTACAATTACGTCCACTTTTATTAGAAAATTTTGGAAGTTTTGTTGAGGACTTTTGTGATGCGGCGGCCTCTGTGGTGGCGGCTATTGCAGCTGGGGCTATTACAACTTCTAAAGAATTACACGCGAGTTTTACAGGAAGTGACTCGGAGTATGTTTTATATTTCTTTCGCTACGCCGTCTCATATTATATTCGCGCCCACCCCGATGAATTTCTGCCGTTTGTGATGGGATTAAATTATGAAAATGTGGAGGAGTTTTGTCGGGCGGAGGTGGATGCGGTGGGGAGTGAGAGTGATCATGTGCAGGTGGTGGCATTTGCAAAATGTTTTAATTGTAATGTGGTGGTGGAGTATCTTGATGGGAGTGAGGGAAGCACTACCACCCGACACACATTTAATGGAAGTAAAGAAAAAGAAAATAAGATTAATGAGGAGAGTAGTGGAACACAGACAACAACTATTATAGTGCTTTACCGCCCAGGACACTATGACTTGCTATATAAGTAAAGGTTTATATATATATATATATATGAAAAGAGGAGTAGAGAGAAAAAGAAGTATATGCTTATTTTAGTTCAGGGGTGTGGGGTGGGTGCAAGAAACTGCAATAGTAAAAGAAATATAATTGCTAGTATAGGATGAAATATAAACGTTCGAAAAATTGAAATAAAGTTTGCCCTTTTATGGGGAGGGGGGAGGGATTTTTTTTGAATATTTTCTTTTTTTTTTTTTCACTATAATATTCATATAATTCCCTTTTTCCCCAATTCTAGTCTCTTTTTTTTTTTTTTTTTCTCTTGTTCTTCATCTGTTCTTTGATTTATTTATTTTATTAAGTGAAAAAAAAAAAAAAAAAATCCATAAAGCTGTAAACATAATATAAATTGACGTATTAAGAAAAAAAAGAAAAGGAAAAAAAAGTAGTAATGCCAATTTTGAAGAATAATATATCATCCCAAGAGCAAACAACTCATGGTGATATAAGTAATGGTAATAAGGGAATTACATCATCTCTGCAAGAAATTCGAAATAATAATAATAATAATAATAATAATAGTATAGCAGCTACAGTTCCTGTACAATCTAAAATGACAACTACAACAGTAAATGGTGATCTCTTTGGTGGAATGGAAGTTGTACGAATTCGTCATAAGAAAAGAGGAGCAAGTACTACAGGATCACAAGCATCTCTTGCTGAATCATTTTCTTCTTTTCCTGTTAAAGATACAACATCATTAAGTTTAACTGCACCATCTCAGACTGAGTCAGAAGTGGATAAACCTTTTTTTATGCGTTTTAAAATACGACAAGGTAATCTACAAGATGAAGTAGAAGATCCACAAGTTACACGTATGCGTTTACGATTAGAACGTTTTTATAATGAATATAATCCATCAGAGTTATCACATGTGGAAAGTACAATAAAAACATTTTTAGGTCGAGAAGAGGAATTATTTAAACAGTTAGTTGCATCATATGGTCCGGAACCACAAGTTCTTCAAGCTTCTGTACTTCCACTTCATACTAAAAATATTAATAAATCACAAAGTGAAACAGGTTCAGCATTTGAATTTATTACAGGTAGAGTAAAACCTAATCATGATAATGTTAATACTACTAATATTTCAGGAAATAGTGAATTCTCTTTTTTAAAAGGTGAGAAAAAAAATACAGATGAAAGACAAGAAACTAGTGTGTCTAATTTAAATTTAGTCAATAATTCTGTTGAAAATGGATTAGCATTTGATTTTACTGTACCGAGTAACGAAACTATTAATTCTGGATTTAAATTTATTTCTTCAAAACCTGTGGGTATTGTACCTAATATTCTAAATGATGATAATATTCAAAAAGAAAAGGAGGAAGAAGAAAAAATTGAAATTAAAGGAAATAAAGATCAAAATGATGATAAAAATTCCTCAACATTTCACCTTGTTACTTATTTAAAAAGTAATAACAACAACAACGAGAAAGAGAATGATGGTACATTTGACATGAAACATAATAATAATAATAATAATAAAGAGTTTAGAACATTAATAGATGAAAATAATTTGAAGAATTTTGAGAAAGATAATAATGATGATGATCGTGATCAAGAAGAAAATGAAGAAGAAGAAGAAACTATGTGGGAGCGACACCGACGTGAGATTCGTGATGCTCAAGGTGATGTATTATTAGCTCGTTCAGATCTTGCAAAAGTATTAAATGATGTTTGTAATTCTATTCAACAACGCCGTGAAGCTATGTTAACTGTAACAAAACTTGAAGAATGTATTGAAGAATGTGTAGCTAAAGAAGACTTTGAACAGGCTGAAACGCATAGTAAAGAATTAGAACGTATTAGTACAAATATTTCTCAACTTGACGCAGCCCCATCACAATTACTTATATCTTTTACACAATATCGCCAACAACTTGAGGAAGCTGTACATCGTCTAGCCCAATTACTTCAACATCATCGTAAAGAACTTATGGAATCAAAAGATGATGAGGAGAGACGAGTGCGTCAATTTATTCGTGATATGACTTTTACACTTGAAAATAAAAATGATAAAGTGGCGGCTGCTATGGAGCGGGCGGAGCGTACAGAACGAAATGCCTCACAAGAGGCTGCAAACTTACGTGAACAGAAGTTAAAATTAGGAGAAAAATTAATGGAGCAAAGTAAAGAATTACGTACTTCACAAAAACAACTTTTACATGAAACCGAAGAGCTTGACACAGAAATTGCTTCTTTAGAAATAAAACTCACAAAATTAAAACAATTACGAGTAGAAAAGGCTTCAGTATTGCAAGAAGTAGAAATAAAATTAAAACGTATGATACAAGAACAGAAAATACTTGAAGGAGAAGTTGATAGTTTAATTGCTGAAGAAGAAAAACGTTTATCTACTGCCGCAGCAGATCTTATACAACTTCAACAAGAACGTGATTTACTAAATCGTGAAACAAATTCTTTTGAAGCAAAACGAGAGGAACTTTTAACAGAACTACAAAGTGCTTCATCAAAGATGGATATTTATGCTAAGCGAGAAGCTTTACTTGAGACTGAAACTTTAGAATCTGTACAAGATTATAGTAGTATATTAAAAAATATTCTACAACTTCGTAAATCTGGTTATGGTATATTATTTAATCTTCCTCCATTATTAACATCATCATCTTCATTATCAAATGAATTAAAAGAAAATATAGAAAATTCACCACTTTCACGTGTTCATAATTTACAACAACAAATTTGTGTATTAGATGCTGAAAATGAGAGGTGTGAAACTTTAATATCATCACTTGAAGTTCAAATTGGAGAAATGAAAAATAATTTACCAATTCTTGAGGCAGCGAAGCGAGCTGCAGCGCAGGGAAAACGTTTTAAAGAAGCTCAACTTAAAGCAGAAGAAATACGAGCACTTTCAACCTCTATTTCAGAACTTACTTTAACTAGTGAATCAACACAAAAACAACTTTGTACAAATAAAGAAAAATGTATAATATTACAGAAAGAACTTGAAATTGAAAATAGAAAAGCTTCAGTTAAAGTTCGAGAATTTATCAATCAATATCGTAAAACACTTTCTGAAGCTTTAAATATTACATCTTATCCTCCAAATGTTTTACAACTCTCTGTAGAAGAACAAGGTAATGATGATCTTGCAGAAGCAACAAAATTGCTTTTAACTACATTACAAGAAGAGTGTGAAGCTGTCCCAGAATTTAATGAACATGAAACAGAAAAAGAACCCTCTATAAATGAAATTCCTACTAAAAATAATGTTTCAGAGAAGATAGAGATACAACCACAAGTAGAGTTAGAACAGGAAACTAAAAAAGAAGTAGAAGAAGATCAAGAAAATATTGAGTCCAATCTATTAGAATTACGTCAACAGCAAGCAGTGGCCCTTGAAATTGAGGATTTTGAAGAGTGTGAAAGACTACAACATCAAATAGAAATCCTTGAAGAACAACTCGGCACAGACCGAAATAAATAATTAGTGGAAGTTTTAACGTTGTTTTTATTATTATTCCTTTCTGTTTTTTTATTTTATTTTTTTTTTTTCTCCTCAAAAAAATATATTTATAAATATATATATTTATTGCCTTTTTTTTTTTTTTTTTTGGTAAAAGTGAAAAGGGTGAATTCCCTGAGAATAGAAAGTAAAAAAGAAATAAAGTAAGAAAAAAAAAATTTTTTATGTGCATTTGCTTTAGTATTATTATCATTTTTTTTTTTTTTTTTGATTTTTATTTGCCTCTGTGTTTATGATATTTGGGTTTTATTATTGGTTATAAATATTTTGCTACATAAATATTTCTTTTTTTTTTTCTTTACTATTTTGTTTTTTGTTGGGTTTTTTTTTTGTCTTAAACTTATATATTGATAGGCGAGATAAAATGGTCTCGCTTGATAAATCTCCTTCACATAAGATGCGTAAACATCATTCATCTTATGTTTCTTTAATGCGTGCAGCGAGTGATTATAATCAACAAACACATTGGATTATTGCACGTATTCGTTTAGCTACAATGGGAATGTTTTTATTAGAACGTTTTCGATTAAAAATGTTTGCAGTTTGGTTTGCAACATATCATTATGTTCCATTATTAGCATGTGTAATGGCTATATGGATAAATTGTATGTTGAGTCTTTTTTTTCATTTTGTTTTCCCTGCATTAAGAGAAAAATATCGTTGGTCTATGTATTCTTGGCGTGAAGTAGCAGAATTACCTCCTGCTCATGATGCTTTAATAGCATTATGTGTTGTACTTGCACATGTAGGAGCAGTTTTTGGTTTAGCAGTTCTTGGTTATAAACTTATGAGTGTTGTTACAGATGCTATGATTGATTCATGTCTTGTTGTAAATGATGAAATTGCTAAATGTAATGTTGGATTTCATAGATTATTAAGAGGATATCAACTACTTTATATTTTACCTTATGCAAGAATTTTGGCTTTTATTCTTGCTTCTTGTATTTCAATTTTTCTTGTCTGTATCTTCAATAGTGATTCACTTATTCAATGGGATAGAAGAGGTAATGATGTTTTTTTTCTTTTCCTCATTGTAAATATTTTATTGGGAATTTTACTTGTATTAGATTTTTGGCGAAATGTTGATGATCCACTTAAACCTCAAATGATACGATGGTGGAGAAAAGCTATACCACTTTTTAGAAGACGTTACCTTTGTATTCTTGCCAGTTATTGTATTTTTCTTTTATGGAAAAAAGGATGTAGTTATGCTTTTGCAGGTTTTTGTGAAGGAATGGTATATATTTGTATATTACATGTTGTTCTACTTTTATCTGGTAAAATTATTTTATTTTTTCATGGATTATATATTTTTGCCACAAAAGTTACAGAAGAAGGAATGCGAAGAACTATGCTTTTACTTTATGCACCATTATTATTACTTTTAGTAGTCTCTTCAACTTCATTTTTTTCTGCTACATTTGTGTTTTTACAGTTATCACTTTTGTGTTCTCTCGCTAGTGGGGCAGCTAGACGATGGCAGCGGTTAGAATTTCAAATTCCAATGAATGAAACTACATTTCCTGTAAATTCCTCAAAGATGAATAATAGTAATATGAATATGAACCATGATGTTAAGTCAACAGAAAAAGAAATGGATACCAATAATAATAATAATAATTTGAATGATTATGATAATGATGATGATGATGATGCTGCTGTCTCCTCCTGTGCCTCCTCTTGTTCTTCTATTTTTTCTCTCTCCAGGTCTAACATATGGCGGGACTTTGACTGGCGCCACCGGCCTGGAGTTTTGTTTCGTGCGTTTCATCGCCTCACGTTTGCCGGCGCTCTTATTTTAGTGGTGGGCCTCGCCCTGTGGGTAAGTGTGAAGCACCCGGGGCTCGAGGGGGCCACCCCCACCCGCTGCGAGAGCCCCGGCCCCCACCGTATTCGCGTCACAGCTCGATATATGATAGCCGACCTCTACGGCCTCCACCACCGCCCCGACCCAAGACAACTTTTATATGAAGAAGATGAAACAAAATATAACGCCGCCCGACACGCTGGACTTTGTGCGAGGCGCTGGGGTACTGACCTACACGCCGCAGATCTTGCTTATTTTTCTCTTATGGCATACCTACAACGAGATTCATCGGATTTTACAACTATGTTAAACTTTTACCGCCGATACCGCGATAATGCCTCAGATTGGGTTGTTATTCCAACAAATCATACATATGGTCGTGCAGTGTTTCGACATATTTATTCACCATCTAAAAATACCTCGGTTATTGCAGTTCGAGGTACAGATATTACTTCACCATTTGATATTTTACAAAATATGCTTTTATTTAGTGAAACATTTGTTTTTAAAATGTTAACAAATATTCTTCCTCTTTGTGGACTTATTCCAGAACGTGTTATTGTGGATTACGTTGCTGCCTCAAGTGCTATTAGTTCATCATTGTTAGGAAGTGAAACAAGGGATTATTATCACCTACATGTAGAAGACTATGTAAGCAGTATTAAATCTAAGCATATAATTTTAACTGGTCATTCATTAGGTGGTGTTGTAGCACATATTGTTGCTGCTCGTATGCAACTTCCTGGTGTAGCATTTAGTAGTCCAGGAATAAATCTTATGAGAAAGAAACTAAGCATTGACCCAGACGCTATTGATGCATATGCAACAAATGTTATTGTATCAAATGATTTTACTGTGACTATTGATACACCAGGTGGAACTGTACATCATATACTATGTGAACATAAAACTGCTGAAGTATGTCATTCTATAGAGCTTCACGCAATTCGTATGTGGACTGTTTGCCCATCATATCGTGCCGTTATTCTTATTAATGGTACATATACCTTGAATGGATAATAATAATAATAAAAGTGGGGGGAGGAGAAAAAAAAAAAAAAAAATTCTATGACGGAAAAAAAAAGTATGAGCGAACGAAATTAAAAATAAAGAAATTTAGAAAAAAAAAAAAAAGGTTTATGAGTTTAAATAAACAACTGTTTTTTTCTATTTTAGTGAGAGTCTCTAATATTCCTTTATCTTAAAATAATAATAATAATAAAAGAGATCCTATTAACTACCAAAAAAATATTTGTATATGAGAGAGAGAGAGAGAGAGAGAGAGAGTGTGTGTGTAAGTAAGTGCAACCTTCGATGAAAAATGTGTGTGCTTTTTTTTTTTTTTTTTAGAATTTAAAATTCTTTTTTTTTTTTTTTTTAATATATAAATATTTTAAATTGTTACTCTTTTTTGCTTATTGTTGTTATTATTTTTATTTTATTATTATTCTCTTTTTCTTTTTTTTTTTTTTTTAGAGAGAGAGAGAGAGGGAAGTGATTAAATAAAAAAATTCCCGTAACATTATGTCAGACCCATCATCGGAACATGAGAAACCAATAATACCACCAAACTCAGAAGAAAATGAAACAACTGAAAGTGGGCCTAATTATATTCAAACAAGTATTGGAGAAATGAATGAAATTGAATCCAGGTGTCCTCGTTGTGGGGATAATGGTATAACACGTCTTATGATTACAAATATACCCCATTTTAAAGAAGTTATTGTAAGCAGTTTTGAATGTTTACACTGTGGAGAGAGAAATAATGAAGTTACTTTCGGTGGTACATTTGGTCCAAAATCACTACGTTACGAATTGGAAGTAAAATCAAAAAAAGATTTGGATCGACAAGTTGTAAAATCGGAGTTTGCAACTGTACGTATTCCTCAATTGGAATTGGAGATACCACCAGAGTCACAAAAAGGTGTCCTTAACACAATTGAAGGATTTTTGGAACAAACGGAATCAGGATTACAATTACAACAACCATTACGAAAAATTCAAGATCCAGAATTATATGAAAAACTTGAAATATTTTGTAAAAAAATTCAAGAATATCGTACTGGAAATTTGCCTTTTACTTTTATAATTGATGATCCTGCAGGAAATAGTTATATTGAAGCCTATTATGATTATTATCATCCTACAATAGATCCTCAACTTACACGTTATGAAAAGGAACGTACAGAAATTGATCGACAACTTCTTGGTTTAAGTATTGATTATAATACAGAAAGAACAGAAAATCAAGAACGTGAAGTTGAAGATGGACAATTTGATGATTTAATGCGTATGGAAACAGAATGCCCTGCTTGTAATAAACTTGGATTTATTAATATGAAACAAGTTGATATTCCTTATTTTAAAGAAACTGTTATTATGGCTTTTAAATGTGATTTTTGTGGATATAAAAGTAATGAAGTAAAATCTGGAGGTAAAGTATCAGAAAAAGGTTTAAAAATTTCTTTACATGTTGAATCTGAAGATGATTTAAAACGTGATGTTCTTAAATCTGATACTGCTACATTACATATTCCAGAAGTTTCTTTAGAGTTAGCTCCTGGAACTCTTGGTGGATTTTTCTCTTCTGTTGAAGGAACTATTATGATGGTACGTGATCAATTAAATAGTTTACCACAAGTTGCATTTGGAAAAGGTGATTCTGCTGAAACAGATAAAGATTCTAAGACGTTATTAGAGTTTGTAAAAGAACTTGATGAATTATTAAAAGTTAAAAAACCATTTACTTTTATTCTTGATGACCCTTTGGCTAATATTTATATACAAAATCCACGAGCACACCTTCCTCCACCAGAAAATGAAGATCCAAAATTAACACAAACAGATTATGTTCGAACATTTGAACAAGATGAAGATCTTGGATTTCATCAAATGAATGTGGATGATTGTTCTTAAAAAGAAGAAGAAAAAAAAGAAAATTTATTATACGAATCGGCAATATTATTATTTATTTTTATTACTTTACTATTTTCCTTAAGCAAAAAAAATTAATTAATAATAACCATTTTAAATTCTGTATTGTCTTTCTTATTTCTCTTTCTCTTTAAAAAAAAAAAAAAGACATTTTTTTTTTCTAATAATTAGTATTATTGTTTATTTTTTTCTTTAACCTTTAAAGCCAAACAAATAAAGTAGTAGAAAGGTAAATTATGACAGTTGAAACACACCGACAGTTAAATATGCTATTAGAGTATATGAAAGAAGGAGAGGCACTCTTTGATGAAGCTTTCTGTAAGGAAGAAGAAAATTTTGAAGCATCTCATATAAAAAGTGAGATAGAAGATAAAATTATTAGAAACCCTATGAATAATTTAAATATAAAAAAACCCCAATATAAAACTCATAAAAACAGTAAAACAGAAAGAATACTTCGTGCTGGAATAGAAACTCATTTACAAGCAAAACAACTATTACAACAAGCGAATTCTAATCCTGCTTTTACATTTGATCTCCTTCGTTGCTAATCATTAGTAAAGTTAATTTTTGCTAATTTAATTGTAGAATATTCTTTTTTTTTTTTTCATTGCTCCCTTACTATAAACTTTTAACTAAAAGAAATGAATTGAAATATATTTTTTTAATGGTTCTCTTTCGTTTAAAAAATTTTCTGTTTTCTATTTATGTATAATTCTCTTCCTTCTTTTCTGTTTATACTTTTTATTTTTATTTTTGTAGGAGGAGAAGTGAAGGCTTAACAAAAGAAATAAAAATAAAATAAAATGAGTAGTGACTCTCGTGCACTGCGTAACACAGATGCCGCAGCACGTGGGTATATGAAACTATTAGCCCTCACCGTATCGTTGGAAAAAGAAATTGAAAAATATTATCTTCGCGAGGAGGCTGTTATTCGTGAGCGGGTAATGTTATTAGATCAAATTCAAAGTAATATAGCTGATGAGAGGCGTTGCCTTGAAATAGATCATCAGGAGTGTCGCTCGCAGATTAGCGCCGCTCGTAAAAATCACCTCACCCTACAATGTGATGAAACAAAGTTTACACAATTAATAGGCCGCGCTGGGGCATTATTAGAAAAAGAAGAAAAAGGATTAGACGAGAGGCTCGCGTGGGCCAATGAAAGATTACAAGAGGAGGCACGAGAGTTGGAATTATTAGCAGAGCGCTACAGTCGATTTGAAAAAGAAGAAAAAATGTTAGAGCGGCGGGAGTTGCAACAATTTCACGCAGAGCAGGATTTGGAAAAAGCATTACGGGAGTTAAAATCACTTGAAAGTGATATTGAAGAGAGAAAGCGGGCGTTAGAGAAAAAGCATGAAACAATTGCAACATGGAATCATTCTCTTGAAAGTCGTGAAAAAGATCTTGCCAGGTGTCAAGAAGAGTTTAGAGAAGATTTACGTCGGCTTGAGGAGGATGAGAAACGTTTTGGTATTCATAATGGTTGTAGCAAGGTGGCCCCTATGGTATCCCAGCGTGAGGTGATGGATGATCATAATATGACAATTGAGAAAGAGAATCAATGTGAGGAAATTGAAATAGAAGAAGAAGATGACCAAAGTACATCGTAAATTATCAGTAGATATTATTTTTATTATTATTATTTGTTTGCAGTTTATGCAGTACCATAAAAAATATATTTTTTTTTATAAATTTTTATTTGTTTTACTTTTATGACTTGTTACTTTCCTATTTTATATTATATTTTATAAAGATATAAATTTATGATATTATTGAATATTTTCTGTTTTTTTTTTTTTCTTTTTTTAGAATAGATATATTCTCTATCGTTTTACACCCCCTTCTTTAAAAATGAGACGATGTTCCTCTTGTAATAGTATGTTAGATGATGCATTTAGTAAACAGATTAGTAACAATAGTAGTATTAATAGAGAAGTTAAACATCAAACTAAGAACAATTCTTACTACAGAAGAAGAAAGAAAAATACAAATAAAAATGTTTATGAGAGATTATTTATGCTTTCTAATAAAAAAAATTGTACATGTCAGAAAATTCCTACGAAAGATGATAAAATAGAAATTGATGATGATGATGATGTTAATTGTACTTTTTTTCCTACAGTTAATCGTACTCATGAGGCGTTATTAGCTCGCTGGACAGAAGGAGTTAGCGTGTTTGAACGTCTTTACGGTAATGCTCTCTTTCTTCAACAAAGGAAAGAAAGAATGCGTAGTTTAGAATTTAGAAAAAATCATCATATTTTAAATACTTTAAATAATAATGCAATACATTCATTAGAAGAGAATTGGTGGTGCTCTGAACCACAAGAATTAAATATTTTAGATAATATAAAACATGTTGAAAGCACTAAACCTAGACCTACTATGAAAAGAATGAAATTAAGCTCACCTTTTTTTACTTATAATATTGATCAATCAAATTTGCAAGAAAATAAACCTAATAATGCGTACAATAGATCCGTACAGTACACATCAAAATAAATATGAGGAAAAAAAAACATTTTTTTTTTTTGTTTGTTCTTGTTCTTGTAATATATATATATATATATATATAAAACTCTTAGAAAAAATTACTTGGATTTTAATATGAAAACTAAAAAATAAGAAATACCAATAATATATTATAATATAAATATAGTTCCTCTCTTTACATTATTGTATTGATTCCCTTTTTTTATTTTTTTTATTTATAATTACACATTATAGTACAATTAGTAGAATGCAGTATGTTCTAGGTCACTCTAACTTGGAAATGAAATTAAAAAAATGGATACCGCAGCCTTGGCATATTTATCCAACAGAGGGATCATCTCTTTTTATTTTTGGTCATCGAAGTTATTTTCGTCTTCGTTGTTACAAACTTATACAACATCCTTATATGTTTATGATATGGATATTGGTTGTTATTTTAAATACAGTATTAACTGCAGCTTTTCAACCGGAATATAATTATGGTGAACCAACATCTACTATTTTAATGTCTTTTCAAATAATATTATTGGTTTTTTTTTGGATTCGTTCTATTATTGAAATTATTGCAGTTGGTCTTATATTACATCCGAATTCATTTCTTAGAAAATTTTGGAATATAATAGAGATTATAGTAAATATTTTGGGAATAATTGAATTATTACCATTTACAAAAAATTATAGATGGTTACGTGCTTTTGCTGTTATTCGACCTATTAGATTTTTTACACGTATTCCTGGATTTCTTCCTATTATATTACCTTTAGTTCGTGAATCTTTAATAATAGGTGAAACTATTTTATATTATATAGCTATTTTAGCTTCATTTGCTATAATTGGTGTAATAATTTTAGGTGATGGAATTAAACAACGTTGTCATATAACTTCTGTAAATCCTGAAAGTTCATATAATTATATTAAACTTCCTTTTCTTTTACGTAATGTTACAAAAATATGTGGAAAAGGATTTCATTGTCCATCTATTGAAGGTACTATAGTGGAATGTCTTCCAATGAAACTTTCAGAAGGTTCTAAATTTATGACATATAATAATATAGGTTCTGCTATGCTTATTTTATTTAAAGTTAGTACAGTTGATAATTGGTATGAAAATATGGAAGATATTATGAATATAAATGGTGGAGCAAGTGTTTTATTACTTGTTTTTATAATTTTTATATCATTCTCTTTCTTTTGTATTTTACTAGCTATTATACATGAATCTTATACCTATACAACTACCAATTTGTCATTAATTAAATCTAAATTAGTAAATAATGAAGAAATAATGATGTCTAATAAAGTTTTTAAAAAAGATGCTACAGTTCAAGCTCCTGAAGAAGAAGAATTTATTTTATTATTACCTCCTAATATAAGAAGAAGAACTACAAATGTTTTAAATCCATCATTTTCTTCTTCAACCCTTTATGATTCTTTTGATATGATGCAAGAAAGAATGAGAACTTCTCATATGAATCAATTTGTATCTTATCCTGGAGTTCCTCCTATAACATCATTTTTAAAAGCATATAAAATAAAAGGTATTTTAAATGCCTTATGTGATCAAGAACGATCTCTCTATGGTCCTATTTTTTCTGGAAATTTTTCTTATAGTATTATTAAAATAATAGATAATAATTTTTTTTGTATATTTATTATTTGTATTAGTTTAATTAATACAATACTTTTAGCAATACCTTGGGAAGGAATGGATAGTGTACTAAGAGAACGTCTAATGATTGCTAGTTCTTCATGTTCATTATTTTATTTTATACCTTTTATTTTAAAATGTTTTTCATTTGGTCCAATAGCAACTATTCGTGATATTTGGAATATTTTTGATATTCTTTCTGCCATTACTGGTCTTTTAGAATTAGCTATTCCAAAAATATTCAATTATCATTTTATACGAGGTTTACGCTCTTTGCGTGTTTTACGTTTAGGAAAATATGTTCCTTTACTTCGAGAATTTAAATATTATTATATTTCGGATTTTACCTATACTGCAATTTTAATTTTTATAACTCTCATACTTTATGCTATTCTTGGAATGCAAATATTTGGTGATTCCTATCATCTTAAAGGATGGTTACGTGGTTCTTTTGGTAATTTTTGGAATTCACTTTTATTATGTTTTATTGTTTTTACAGGTATTAATTGGACAGAATGTATGTTTGGAGCACTAGATACAGGAAATCCAGTAACTGGAATAATTTATTTTTTATCACTTTACATTATTGTTATATTACAATATAATTTTTTTATTAGTATTATGATAAATAGATTTGAATCTATAATATCAGCTCATGAGCGTTCAGATAGAATTGAAGTCCCACCTCTGCTTGTACTTCCTCCTTATGATCCTTCAAAAATTGAGCAAACAAATAGTATGGAGTTAACTATTGGAGAAAAAATTCAAAATAAATTTTTTGATGAATATTATAAAAATAAATCTTCATCTTTATCAAAGTATGAACGTTTTTTTGCATGGTTATTATCTAGTAGAACATTAAGTGTTAAAGGTGTTTCTTTTTTTTTAATTGAACCTCAATGTTATATTAGACAAAAATTTTTATATATTTTAGGATCTGTATGGTATCGTTTTCTTGTTATATTTTGTATTATTGGAGGAAATATAGCTATGATATTTGAAAAATATGATAATTCAGAACATTTAAAAAATACTCTATGGGGAATTCATGTTGGTTTTACATTTTTTTTTATTTGTGAAATGGCTATTAAATTTGTTGCATTTGGTATTATTTTTCCATGCAGTGAGAGTGATCCTACAGTATTAAATCCTCATTGTGTTGCCTATTTTGGAGATCCATTAAATTGGATAGATTTTATTGCAAATAGTCTTTCTTTTACAGGTATTTATGTAGAACCTTGTCGGGCTGGTAAATCTATTCAACTTATTCGATTAATAACAAGTTCAGAGTATCCAAATGTTATATTTCTTGCTACCCTTGAGCAACTGAAACATCTTTGGAGTGCATTATTACTTATATTTTATGTTCTTCTTTTTTTTACTATAGCAGGTATGCAATTTTTTTCTGGAAGATTGCATCATTGTTCAGATCTAAATATAAAAGAAAGATATGCTTGTAATGGTAATTTTAATGTATCAATAGTAGGATATGTAGAAGAAGAAATATTTGTATATAAAAGAATTTGGGTTAAAGAAAAATTTACATATGATAATTTTGGAAGTGCTTTACTTTCTGTTTTTACAACTGCTATAGGTAGTAATTGGACTTCACTTATGTATGATTCTATGGATAGTGTCAATGATAATACAGCATTATCTTATAATAACTCTGCTTATTATGTAATATATTTTATTTTTTGTATTATAATTGTTCGTTTTATAGCATTTAGAACTATTATTGCAGTTATTGCTGCGTATCTTTCTCGTATATATATTAAATTTGATGGACGTACAGAATTAAGATCTGATCAAGAACGTTATTTAAAAGCAAAATTTATTGTTTGGTCTACTTCAATGAAAGATGTTAGTAAACCCAAAAATAATTTTTTAAGTTTTATAGCCCATCGTATTTTAACAAATCAAAATCCAAAATTTACTCATACATATTTTTACTATTTTATAAATGGATTTATTTTTTTAAATTGTATATTTCTAACTTCTATAACAAGTGATGAACCAAAATGGAAACAAGATATGATATTTGCAATTGATATTTTTGGTATTTTTATATGTAGTTTGGAAATAATATTACGAATTATTGCTTATGGTCCATGGAAATTTTTTTTTTCTGTTTGGAATATAATAGATTTTATAATTTTATTATTAATTATAATTGCTGCTATAATTCCTGTGGTATCATTTATGCGTGTATTTAGGGTTATTAAACTTATTAAAGGTAGTAAAATAGAAATATTATTTTTTACAATTTTTCAAAATAAGCGTTGGTTAATTAATGCTTTTGTTTGTTTTTGTATTTTAGTTTTATGTTACGCATTTTTAGGAACACCAATATTTGGAAATATAAAATATTATGATATTGGAATTACCGAAAATCGTAATTTTAAAACTACTATTGTATCTATTTTAATGATGTTTCAAGTAGGAACAATGAATGGATGGGAACATATTATGTTAGCATGTGCTCAAAATCCTTTATTTACAGGATGTATTATTGGAAGTAAAATAGAAGGATGTGGTTCCATAGTATCTTCATTAGTTTTCTTTATATCATATATTATTATTGCATTACTAATTTTATTACTATTTACAAGTCTATTTCTTAATATATTTACTACTAGATTACAAGATAAAACTACTGAAGCTTTTTTTCAGTTTAAAAAATTATGGTTAGAAACTATAGGTTCAGGAGAGATATTAATTAATTTTAATGATTTTATTTCTATTATTCCATATTTACCATTATCTTTAACTGGATTAAAAGAAAATTATAAAAATAATCGATTAGATATTTTAAAATTTCTTTTAATTCTTAGACTTCCACTTGATTCCAAGTATCGAATTTGCTATAATGACATCATTTTAGGACTTACTTATAAAATTTTTAGGATTAAATTAAGTTCTGAGTTTAATTTTAATTTTTCTTTTAATGAAAATAGAGAATATTTTACAGCATCACATGCCTATGCTGCTATTATTATTCAACGTTATTGGCGTCAAAAAAGACTTGCATTGGAAAAAAAACGTCTTGCTATGCTTGACCTTGTTCATGAGGAAAGTAAATTAAAACATCAACTTTCAGAATTTACAAATATTGATTTTATAAATTCAACTCAAATAAATCGTGAAATAAGTGAAGTAATAACGAGTGTAGAACCTTTAAGATTAAATGTGATAAGTCATCTCCCGCGTGGGGCCTTAGCAGCTCCTGGGACGCCTTTATTTATGTTTGATTTTTTAGATTCCATTTGTCCTAGAATACCATCATCATTGTCTCATGTTAATCCTGAATTAAATAAATATAAAAATGAGTAAAAAAAAAAAAAACAATTAATATAGTATTAACGATGACAGAATAGAGAAAAATAAGTCTTTTTTTTAATTATTATCAACTATATATATATATATTTTTTTTTTTTTGACATTAATGACTCTGTGTATACAAATATCTATATATAATTGCTTTAATCTTTTTTTTTTTTTTTTTGGTTTTCTTTAGCCCAAAATACTAACAACAATAGCAATATAATAATAATAATAACCATAGTATAGAAGTTATGGAAGAACTTTTAAATATTCATGAATCAATACAAAAAGGATGTCTAAAAGAGGCTTTACTTAAACGTTCTTTAAACTTTGCGATGCATCGATCACTTTCTCTACTTCATAGTCTTCGGTGGAGATTTTTCTTAGGTCTTATTTCTTTAAATATAGATTCAAATAATTATATTCAGGAATGGATTCAAAATACCCAAAAAAATGTTAGAGAATGGAATGAAATAAAACATAATCTTAGTCAACGTCTTCAAACTAGTATTTCTAGCTTAAAATCTGGTAAAAATAAAGGTAGATTTGGTGAAAGTTCTTCTTCTTCTTCTGATGATGATGATGATAATATAGAAAATAAAAATGTAGAAAATCCACTTATTCCAAAAGCAGAAAGTTCTTATGCTTTACGATATCATGTTGAAAATATACGTACAATTGCTAAAAAAGATATTGATAGACTTCATTGGGAAATTTTACTTTTTGATGATTCTAATATAAAAGAAGCTTTATTAGATATTATTATAAATTATTGTCTTCGATATAATTGTGAATATAAGCAAGGTATGCATGAAATTGTAGCATTTATTCTATATTTAACCCATAATGATGCTTCTCTTATTAATGAAGAAATTTTAACTAATGAAGAATCTCATAAATTATTAATTAATAATTTTAAAAAAATTTGTCCTTTAGATGGTGTAACAGCATTATCTTTTTTTATTTTTGAATCTATAATGAATAATTCGGGTATTCAATTATCTCATTGGTATTATGTAAATACAGAATATTTAAATGATGATATTGTTAGTGCAGCTCATAAAGTTCAAGGAGAATTTTTAACTCAATTAGACTCTACTTTAAGTAATCAAATGAATGTAGTTTATGAGATTGAAAGTACAACATATTTAATACGTTGGTTAAGACTATTATTTCTTCGAGAATTTTCTCTTCATCAATGTGCTGATTTATGGGATGTTTTTTTATCTGAAAAATTTCTTTTAAAAAAATTTAATTATAAAATTACCAATAGTATTGTAACAATGTTTGCAGTCTGTATGCTTATTTTTGTTAAAAATGAATTAATGAATGGATATATAGAAGCTTTTAAGCGTGTTATGAATTATCCACCTGTAGAGAATATAGGTGTTTTAGTAGAAATGGCTATTTTAAAAATAGACCCGCAAAAAATTAATTTGGGTCGTTATTTTACTCCCTCATATCATAGAGAATCAGAAATTTTAGAATTACCTCAAAAGGAAGAAAAACCTCTTGAAAAAATTACAGAAAATTTAAATTCTATTTCTACTTTATCTTCAAAAGAATTAATGATACAACAAGGTAATATATTAACATCTATAATTGAAAAACTTGAAATTCAGTGGTTTCCACCTCCTAATATATCTAATGAAGAGAAGGATGTTATTACTGAAAACTATATTCACTCTATTGCAGAACTTAAACGTGTTCGTGACGTACTTTTACGTCATGTTGAAAATAATTTAGAAAATTAAATACATAGGAAGGGGGGAAAAAAAATCCCAAATAAGAAGGATTACTGAATTAGATAATTGATTTGGCATAAATTTTTATATGATTCCATTTTTCTTATTTATTATTATTATTATTTTAAATATCTTTAAACTAGTCTCATAAATTATCTTCTTTTTATATATTTATATTTTCCACCCACCCACCCTTCTTTTCTTTCTTCTTTTTTTTTTTTTTTGTTGAATATAAGAAAGGTGTAGAAAATACAATAAAAAATTTACTATAATGGCTCTTTTTATATCAAAGGCTGCATTTTGGGTAATACATGCTCCTGCTCATGTGGTCAATATTTATATTCCTAACCTCATAAGAAAACTTTTAACTTTAATTGGCATAAAAACATTTCATAATGAAAGTAAAAAAATCACCGTTATTTCTGAAGGTGCTATAACACAACAAATATTTTCCCTTGATACTATTGCAAAAAGATGTTATAATGCACCCGCCTACAGTGGACACCTCGGGACTGTGTTTTGTGCGTTACGTCCCTCACGTCCAATTGCATATAATCGTCAAATTGTCGACGGCGCGGATGGAAATCCTATTTGCCTAGATTGGTTTCTCGCGAATACAGAAAATAATAATATTGGCAATGGAATTATGATTATATTCCCAGGCCTCGCCTCATGGTCGCAAACAAACTACGTGCAACATTATCTCTGGCACGCCCATGATAAAGGCCTGCATTGTTGTGTGTTTAACGCACGAGGGATGGGGGACACACCTTTAACGCAGCCAAGACTTATGTCCGCATCATGGACGAGTGATATTCGCTGGGTGACGCACACTTCATTATCAAAAGAAACTCTTTCCTTACGATTTGGGGCCGCAGCGGATAATATTTGGGCTGTGGGGTTTAGTCTTGGTGGAGTTATTTTGGCAAAATTTTTAAGTGAAGAAGGGGAAAGTGATGTTCAAAAGCATCCATTTAATGCAGCTATTATTATTAATAGTCCATTAGATACGTTAGCATCGAATGCGAATATGAAACGACTCAAAAATTTTTTATATCTTAAAAATATGACGACAGGACTTATTCACTATGCTTTTCGTCATAAAGATATTTTACCCTACTTACCAGGACTTCAAGAAGAAGCTATTCGAAAAGATCCAGTGGGATTTTTAAAAAAAATTAAATCTATATATGATTTTGATAAATATATTAATGCTCCACATAATGGTTTTATGAGTCCTGAGGAATATTATTCTGCTGTTAATACTATTACGTCACTTCGTCATTCTAAAATTCCTACACTTTGTGTAATTGCTCGTGATGATCCAGTTGTAGGGGACCCACCTGAAAAAGAACTAAAAGAATTAGTTAATATAAATAATCTTATTGCTTTTATTGAGTTACCTCACGGAGGACATATTGGATATATTGGTTCTCCAATGGATGAATGGAAAGAACGACCTTCAGTAATGGAGATTCTTACAACTGACATTTGTATTGCATCTCAAAATAATAATAAATAAGGCTCATTTTTTGTAGAGTTATCCATTCATGCAAATACTGTGAAATTTTAATATTATATATTTATTTATTTATTTATATGGTTTTTTTTTTTTTTTTTTTTTTTCTCGTATGTGTCTTTTTTTTTTTTTCTTATGACTACAAAAGGCATACCATTTTTTTTTTTTTTTTTTGATATGTATATATATATATATTATTGTTGTTCTTCTTGTCGAAAATTTACAACTTTTTATATTATGGGAAACATTATTATCTTTTAATTAATTAATTTCTTAATTGAAAGCACACTTTCTGTTTGCACTTGATTATTTGAATAATATTTTAAGAAATTATATATATATATATTTATTTATTTTTATATATATAATTTTTTTTATGTCTTGTCATAATTCTCTTTTTTGAAAGTTGGACGCCATTATCACTAAAAAATGTGGAGCTTAATAAAATTGATGATAAAAGTGCGCTCTCACAGAGATGAAAGACTCAAATATATCTGTTTTTTCAGAAAGTAAATAAGGAAAAAATAAAATATGTGGGATAGAGGAATACAAAAATTACACTGATTTAATATATTTCTCTTTCTTTCATTTCACTATTTCCCTCTTAAAAGGAAAAAAAAAAAAAAGAGTATAATAGAATCGACTGATTATACTCATTTAATATATATATATATATATATATATATATTTTACAAGATAATAATAAAAAATTTTCTCTACCTACTTATACGCTATTATTTTACAATTTCTTCTTTTTTTGAACTCTTTTTTTTTATCTCTCTCTTAGGAAACCAGGTAGTTCTAAACAAAAAAAAAAGGAATTATTGACTTTGGATTGATCTATTAAAAATGATATTTTACATTTCATGGATATTATTTTAAGTCTAATATTTAAAGAAGATTATGTTGGTCCTAATATTTAAAACCATTTACTTTATCACAAGCTCAAACAAACTAAAAAATAAAATATCTTTGTTTCAATGAAAAAATTTATCACAGAGACTGCTTTAAATAGAGTTGCATATGGAATAGATTTAAACATCTATATATAAAATTATATATATGTATATATATATTGATAACAACAGTGTGAAAAAAGGCCAATATTGAAGTAATGTTATGTTACAATTTCTAAGACATTACTAATATGTTTTTTAGGACTATCAGTGTTTACTACTGATGTTTAATTCTTTGATTTTTTTTTTTTTTATGGATTAACAAAAAAAGAAAGAAAGAGTGGAACTTCAATCTTTGAGAGGAAATTTAAAATTAAATTATTTCAAGGCAGATAGACAAGTTATTTTTATTTTTATTTTAAGGAGGTAAGAATAGGAATTATTTATTTATTTATTTTGGTAATACAGGAAAATATGAAATGTATGCCATAAATGCATTTCCTCTACCCTCCTCTCTATATTATATTTGTATTTATTATTTATGGTTTTTTTTTTTTTGTACTGAAATCATGATTCTTTTATATTTTAAGAAAAAAAAAAAAAAATGTCAAAGATTTGATTTCAACACAATTTTTTTTAATTTACTTGCTAAAACCCAGTTTGTTTTTTTGCTTGTATTTTTCTGTGAATTCAGAAACAAGGAAAAATTATTCCATATTGTTTGAGAGGTAATTATTGTTAATACTCTAAAAAAGTACCCTAAATAATTATTATCTTCATAATATGATTCATATCTATTTTAAAATTATTATTAATTCTGGATTTGGAAATTATTATATATATATTTTTTAATTCTGTCAATGGGAACTAGTTATTTCATATTTTTTTTTATGTGTTTAATTGGTTTGAGTGAGAATACATATTATTTATTTTGTAATATTAATAGTCCTTTTTTTTTTGATTTCTAAAGGTGCCTCTCTTTTCTCTACCCCATAGTGTATAGTAATTAATAAATAGTAAATGTTCATGTTAAACTGAATTCCGAAGCAAATTCCTTGTATATTACTATTTTTTTTTTCGTTGTTGTTGTTTACTACTAGTATTACTACATTTATATTGGATTGAGATTGAAACTTTGATCACAAATGATCAATCTAATAAAGTTACACAGTCTGTTAATAATGTCTCAAAACCAGGCCCACCAAATATTATATTTCTTTCTATTCAAACAAATATTTCACCTGGTTGGTGTAGAATGGTACTTAGTTCCTTCTTT
>JASANY010000713.1:0-27378 GCA_030849755.1 Trypanosoma avium
TTTTAATACATTATTATCCCAATTAAAGTACCCGAGAATTAATAATAATTTTATGTGTTTCTCATTGTTTTTTTTTTTTATTGGTTGCGTTTGTTTGTTATCTGATGTACATTAAGATATATTTATTGCTTTTTAAATGCCTTAAAAAAATTTATTTTTTTTTTTTCCCTTTTTCTTACATCACCCTACATAACTTAATAATTTTCTAGTTAAAGACAAAGGAAAACTTGTTTCTTTGTTTTTATTTTTTTTATAATTAAAAGTCTTGTAATAAGGTAATGAGTCAATTAAGTGATATTCTTAATACTGCTCAGATAACAAAACACTATGAATTACTTCAATTTCTCTCTGCTCATGCTAATATTGAGTATACATTAGCACAATTAGATTATTTAATTCCACGTGGTGCATCATTACAACGATTTCCTGAGGCTTGGATAGAATATATGGAAGAAGGATTATCAAGTAATCAAAGTATTGAAATATATCATCGTCCTATTGAAACTCCTAGCAATCATAAAGATAATTATAAAAATAGCGATATAGCAGAGAAGGAAGAAATTGTTTTAATTTGTCGACGACCTGAAATACATAACCTTAATGAATTAACAAAATTACTTCAATCCCCTAGTACAGTTTCAGATTCTGAAGGATGTGTTGCACTTCACACAGATCAAGTAATACTTTCTGAAAAACTTCTTAAAGAAGCCCAACAACGCGGAATTCTTTATTATTTTCCTGATAATTATAACAAATCTCGTGAATACACTGCTTCTAAAGGAAAACGTGGGATTTCTAGTCGAGGTGAAATTTTAAATATATTTTTAAGAAATGAAGAGGCAGAAGCTATAATGAATGGGGATGGACCAACTGGAAAATTAGAATTACCTATAAGTGTAAATGCACAATTTATGTTTTACACTCGCAGAGGTGTTCCAGTGCGAGGAAAGAATAGTATTCCAACACGTTTGCAGGTTGGTGAGCGAATTATGGTAATTTTAGATAAAAATAATTCTTCTAATTCTAGTGATAAATTATTATTAGATAATAAAGCTCCATCTTTGCGTGTTTCATTAGGGCAACCCTCTGGGAATTCTAGTGGAATTATTCCAATTGATGTTCGAATGAAAGTTTCATCTAATTCTAGTAATAGTCGTCGAAGTTTTATTGAAATTCGTGGGCAATCTAAAGGAAAAGTCACAATGTCATTATTTATAGATGAAATAGAAACTATAATTCCTATAGAAGTTATAGATGAAATTGTTACAATGCCTGGAATTATGATTGGACGAGAAGCACAACCTTCTCTTTCAGTACCAGATAATATTCGAATAAATGATCCTTTACTATGGTGTAACAATAATAATAATAATAATAATAATAATAATAATAAAGAAGACAATGCAAATAAAACGCGTGAGGATTATTTAAATAATACAAACTCTACTCGTGTGTTATCGTGGTGGTTAAATCCTTCTCCAGCTATTTTGCAAGTGCGTGAAGTAACTTTACCAGATAGTGAAACAATGAATGCAGCTTCACAACTTGTATGGATCCCACATCAAGCAGATGAAGTTGCGATGAAATCTGTTAGAAATATAATTAGAGAACAACACAACGCTGAGGCTGCAATGCGAATGCGTCGAAAGCGTAGTAGAAATCGTGAATTACGAAATTCTCATATGATACATTTTGGATTTGATGCTTCTGTACCATTTAAAGGAATTGATACACAAGATCATTAAGAGTGAAAAAATAATAATAATAATAATAATTATTATTATTATTATTATTATTATTGTTTTTTTTTTTTTTTTTAATTCTACTGTTGCTGATGTTATTGTTATATATATATATATATATATTTTTTTGTGTGTGTGTGTGTGATTTAAATCTCTTTTATTGTAGTTTCTGTGTGTATAGAGACTTTTTAATTCCTATTTGATACAATCATTGCAAAGGAAAATTCTTTTACTTTTTATTTAAACAAACAAACAATAATAGTCTTCTACTGCATATATATATATATATATTTATTTATTTATTTATTTTGTTTATCTATTTTTTATTTAAAGTTGAACTAGCGGAAGCAAAACAAAAACAAAAAATAATAATTTTAATAACTATAATAAGGTTTAAAAAAGAAAAGTTTGTGTGTTAAAGAACAATAATAACAACAAGAAGAATAAAATCCTATATATATATATATTTGTTTTTGAAATGAATGCCGTGGTTAACTAACACAAATAAAAGTACATTTAGAGGTTCCCGCTTACCTATTGGTGCCTATCAACGACCTCTTCCATCAGAGAAAAACAAATTATTAATAAAAAATATTTCAAATTGTATTAATACAGAATTAGTTAATGCCGTATGGGAAGATGTTTCTTCATGGGAGGAAAGTGATTCCACAGTAACAGAATTAAGTAGTTTAAATAGTTCTAATAATAATAATAATAATAATAATAATAATAATAATAAATCTTGTACAAATGATTTATTAAACCGTATGACACGTTTGCGTCATCGTAATCCTTTTTATAAGGGATTTATTAAAACAAATACAACGAATTATAATAATACTCTTATAAATATTGAAAATGAAAGAAAGTGTCATAATGGGGTAAAAGATAATATATGTCAACAATCCTGTCATCCTATTATTATTATATCAAAAGAGAAAATTTTATCAGATATTTCTCTCTGGTCATCTACAACAGATTGTGAGAGTGAAGATATTTTATTAATTAATAATGACAACGTTAATAGAAGTGAAACAACAATAACAAGAACAAATATAACAGATATTGTGCAAATAAATAATGATAATAATAATAATAATAATATTAATATTAATATTAATATAGGACAACTCTCTGAACGTTCATGGCAAGTTAAACACCTTGATCCATCAGAGTGGTATCAATTACAAGTTCAACTTAATAATGAAAAAGCCATTATACTATAACTTCTTTTTTTTCTTTTTTAAACTCTCTTATTATTTTTTAAATATTTGTTTCTAATTATAAAAAAAAAAATATTATGAAGGGAAGTTTATGTTGTTATTCGTCTCTCTTTTTAATTATTATTATTTGTTATTTTTTTTATTTTTTTTTTTCTCTTTCAAATTTTTTTTTTTTTTTTTTTGTCTCTCTCTATCTCTGGGAAACTTTTTTATGTTTAATAGTACACAGTTGTATATATAAATATAAATATAAATATAATATTCCCATAGAAGAACAAAAAAAAAAAAAAAAACAAACGCACAGTATTAAGATCTTGTACTAGATCACTAAACGAAATATATATATATATATATATATTATAAAAACAAATAATAATTATAATTATAATTATAAACAATAGTGTGAATTAAATCATGAGTAATATTTCTCACCCCGCCTACACTAAAGACCTCCCAGAAGATTTAGTAGAATTAATTCATCACACAACTCAAGGTGTACAACGCCTATATAACTCCACCCGCCCCCATCAAAACTCTGAAACTTATAAACAAACCTTTATAAATAACTCTACAGAGTTAAATATAAATTCTATAGAGGATGAAAGAGAAAATAAAAAAGGAAGAAGTAGAAAGGGAAATATTCGTACAATAAATCCTGCAATAATACCACAGGAAAGAGAAGAAGATTTACCTCGTTATGCTGTCAATAATAATAATAATAATAATAATAATAATAATAATAAAATTCACAGAAGTTTAGATAGTCTTCATAGTGCTGGGAGTACTAGTATAGATGTAGGCCAAAGAAAACAATGGCCATGGAGTCGAGTACAAGGATTACACACAAATATAAATACAAATATAAGTACAAATATAAGTACAAATACTGATAATCGCTCTGGAAATACTTCTATTGCCAATACAACTTTCTCCTCAGATACTCCAACACATCGTGAACAATATCAAAGACAACATATTATAAATAAAAGAAATAAAATAAAAGAAGGAGATTATAATAGTTCTGCAGTGAGTACACTTAATACTTCTGCTTCTGCAATGGAGGAGCATAATTCTTCGCAATTAGGGCAGAGGTGGAAGGATACATTTAAGTCTCTTCTTTCTGGTGGGACAGGGGCAGAAGTAAATAATAATAAATCTATTAATATTAATAATAATGATAATAATAATAATCATAATGCCCCTTCTACAGTGACAACAGTTGCTACTCCTGTTACTACAGAAATGTCTACATCTTTATTAGGAGGAATAATTTCTACACAAAATGGACATCCAATAGATAAAAGTTATAATTCTAAAATTCAAAATAATATTAATGATAAAGGAAATCATCAAGAAGTTAATTCAAGCTTATTAGTACGATCTGAAGCAAGTGTAAAACAATTGCAACAAAAATTAGAAGAACAAGAAGCCTCGCATCAAGCTGAAATTTCAAAATTACGATTAAATCATAATCGTGAACTTACACAATTACGTCATGATAATTTAGAACTACGACATAAAATTGAAGATGAAATTTCTTCTCAACTTACAGCATCTTTTAATATAAAACAAAAATTACTTCGTGCTGAGGTGGAAACTGAAAAAATACGTGCAGATGAAGCTCGAAAAATAGTAGAAGAAAATAATAAAACTATCGAAAAATTA
Source organism: Trypanosoma avium (assembly GCA_030849755.1). NCBI lineage: Eukaryota > Euglenozoa > Kinetoplastea > Trypanosomatida > Trypanosomatidae > Trypanosoma > Trypanosoma avium. The sequence continues at coordinate 4,631 of JASANY010000713.1, forward strand.
AGAGAAGAATTAAATATTTCCCATCATCAAATACAATCCCTTAAAGAAGATGTTGATATGAAAGGAAAACAATTACAAGAACTTCGTGAAACACTCACCGCAGCACGTAAACAAATAAGTGAATTACAAGATAATATATCTAAACATATTGGAGAACTTTCAGAAAGTAAACGTCGTGAAAAGTTACAGGCAAATCGTGAGCAAGAGGCTCTTAGTATTGTAAATAGATTAGAAGCTCAACTTCGAGAACAAGAGCAACGCTCTCGTGAGGAATTACGTAAAATTGAAGAAGAATTTCATAATACAAGTAAAAGTTATCAAGAATTAATTACAGAAGCCTCTCATAAACTTAATATACTTGAAAAAATAGAACGAAAATATCGTACATTAAAAGAACAACATCGTTATCAAAAAAGTCAACACGAGGATATGAATTGTAAAATATCGTCTTTAAAAGAAGAAAAACAAGAATTAGAAAAAAAATTAGAAGAATTTAAAAATGAAATTGAAGAGTTACGACTTCAAATTGCAAGAAAAGAACATGAAATGCGAGAAGAACGCGCGGCACATCATCAAGTATTAGAAGCTATTACAAAACAATTAGAAGAACAAGATGATAATGCAAAACATGAATATAATACTTTACAAAATAAGATTCATCATAGTGAAGAATGTATAAATCGTTTGCAACGAGAGTTAGAAGGATTAACACGTCAATTAACCGAAGAACAAGAACATAGTAAAGAACTTTTAATAAAACTCGAACAAGCAACCTTGCGTCATCAAGAAGATATTAGTAATGCACGAAGAAATAATATAAATTATAAAGAACAAACAGAGAGTATACTTTCAAGTCTTCGTCGACAATTAAAAGAAAAAGATATTAAACTAGAAACTCTCGCCTCTACTGCATCAGAACCGATACAACGCTTGAGAAAACAATTAGAAGATGAGAGAAGTCGACGGGCAATTTTAGAAGAGAAATTAAATAAATTTAAACAACAAGCAAAAGCAGCAGAGGAGGCGGCGCTGCGGGAAATACGTCGCGAACAAACACGTGCTCCATCAATTAATAATAATAATAATAATAATAATAATAATAATAATAATAGTGCACGTTCACAAAGTAAAAATAGTATTAATACAAATGTGGGAGGAAATACAATAATACCTTCAGCTACTTCTTCTACAACTACACCTAGTGTTTTTACAAATAATGCTATTTCAAAACATGTGAATCATATTCCTCTTGAAGTTCATAATAGTAGTGGTAGAAGTGTAACTCCTACAAAACAACAACAATTACAACAACAAATTCCTATGAAAATGACTTTAACAAATTTTACAAATGCACATGAGGGTTCAAGAGAAAAAAATACAATAACAACACCACCTCGTTCTAATATAAATCGTGCAGGTTGGGAATCTGTTGGTTCAATTTCTAATATTTCATGTAATTCACCATTTTGTAGTAGTCGTGGTGGTAATTTTGAAGTTGTGGAGTCTGCTCTAACAAATATAAATCAAAATGGAAATACAGTAGAGGAATTCATAACACATTCTAATAATAATAATAATAATAATAATAATAATAATAATAATAATAATAAACAAATTTCTCAATCAGAGAATATAGATGATAGAATGATACAACACGAACAACTTTTAAAAGAATTTCATCAATCTGCAGCAGAAGTATTTCGTAAAATTACTGGAAATCGAGATGAATTTCTTGCAAAGTGTACATCCGTCGTACGATCTGTAACACATCATGGTTCTAATGCAGGTCATCCTAGTGATAAGGAAATTATGGATGAACTTTCAGATTGATAAATTAATTCCTATATCTTTATGCCTTTGAAAAATTAAAATTAAAAATTGAACGTATTATTATTATTATTATTATTATTTTGAGTTTTTATGTATTTTTATGTTCTGCGATGTCTAAAAGATGATGATGATGATGTTGTGGTGATTTTTGAAAAAAGACAAGGGTATGATATAGTAGCTACAATTATTTTATTATATCAATTTTAAACGAGCGTATATAGAGTTTTTTTTTTTTTTTTTTCACCCCTTCATTTCATTTCATTTCTTATTATTATTATTTTATTTTGTATGTTTGTACTGTAGCAGTATATATGTTTTTTTTTTTTTTTTTTTCGATGAAGTTTTATTCTATAAATATATATTCTATAGATAATTATTAGTGTGTTATATTTTATTTCCTTATATGTTCGCTATAATATCTACAATTCTGATCTTGTTTAAACAGATAAAAAAAGTAAGAAGGAAAGATGGATAGACATATAAGTGTTTTATTTTTTAATTTTTATAATTATAAATAAATTTATTTTTGATTTCATTTACTTTTACTTCTTTTTTTTTTTATTTATTGATACACCCGTAATATTAATAGGTGCATAGGAATATATAGAGAAAGTGATTTAAAAAAAAGTCTATTTTTCTTTTTGGTTCCTTTATCTAAAAAAAACCCACACACACACACACAAAAAAAAAAAAAAAAAAAATGTTAGGTGGCGGAAAGAATCAAAAAGCAAATAAACCTGGAAAGTTTACTAAAAAAGAATCCTCTGCGACTCCCAAAGCTCTTAATTCTTCTTATAATAATAATAATAATAATAATAATAATAATAATAATAATAATAACTCTGCTGCTGGAGTACTAAAAAAAGGACGTAATGCTAGTAGTGTAACAGGCCCAGTGGTTTCTCACATTAATGGAGTTCCCAGTCGAGATTCTGCTAATGATAGGAAACAAATTCCTTTTAAAAGTAAATATGAAGAACATTCTTATAAAAAAGCAAATCGAATTCCCCTCTATGGCCCAAATTCAACAGGAAATAATAAAAAAGGTAGCAATAATAATAATAATAATAATAATAATCAAATACAAAAACCACGTGGAGCTAGTAGTGCCGCCCAACGTCGAGCTGTACTTAAAATGAAAGGAGATGATGATGTTTTAGAACATTTTCGTACAAAATTATCTGCCAGTACATTTCGTTTATTAAATGAACAAATTTATAGTTCTCCTGTAGCATTTGCAAGTCAACTCCTGCGTGACCCTGCTACCTATTCTGATTATCATAACGGATATCAACAACAATTACAGCAATGGCCTATTAAACCAAGTGAAGTTATTATAGAATCTTTATTAAATGATAGACGTGGGCGATTTATTGCAAATAAAGGTAAAAGCATGCCAGGATATATTCCTACAAGTTGGATTATTGCAGATATGGGTTGCGGTGATGCACAAATTGCACAAGCATTAACTCCAAAAGGATATAAAGTTTATTCTTTTGATTTTTGTGCTGTAAATGAACATGTGACAGTAGCAAGTGCTACGAATGTTCCTTTGGAAGATAACTCTGTAGATATTTGTATATTTTCACTTAGTTTAATGTCAACCGATTATATTGAGTGTTTATATGAGGCGTTTCGTATTTTAAAACCAAAAAGACTTTTAAAAATAATTGAAGTTCGCTCGAGAATCCCACATCCGAGATATTTTTCAGATCTTGTGGAGGGAATTGGATTTGAATTAGATTATCATGATACTGTAGGAGATTACTTTGTGGCGTATGATTTTTTAAAACGTGATGGGCAGGCGAAGGCAAATCGAAATACAAGATATGATCCACAGGAGGTATTAGTCACTTCACTTTATAAAAAGAGATAAATAATAATAATAATAATAATTATTTATTATTATATATATTAATTTATTTTATTTCTCTTTCTTTTCTATTGGTGTATGTTTATACAATACCATTATAGTAGAGAGTATTTCATGAGGTTTTAAAAAAGAGAGAAAATAATAATAAAGGAAAGAAAGAATTGAAAAAAAAAAAAAAAAACGAGATACATATATATGCCGATTAAGATAATTCAATAATACGATAGGAGGGTTAGAAAATAAAAAACAAAATAAAAAATGGAAATTGTGTTTGTAACCTAACGGATAACTAAGAAGAAAAAAAAAAAAGTGAGGTTTTATTACTTTGATTAAAAGAAAAATCGCTTTTTTTTTTTTTTAAGGTTAAGAAGGTGAAGAAAGTGTTTCCTCCATTTCTTTTTTGAGAATTATAGTTTAATATATTTATCTAATTTCTTCTCTTTTTTCTTTTTTAAATAATTCTTGCATAATAATGATTATAAAAAGGAAGAAAATAATAATAATAATAATAGTAATAGAAAAATCAATTAATAAGTCGTCATTCACGGCGTTTTTCTGTACTAGTGAGTGCTGCAACATTTATATGTATTTCTACTTATTTTTCATATCATCGCTGGCAACTCTGCCGCTCTGCTGTTATTTCATTACCCATAGATAATAATACTAATAATAGTAATAATATTTCACCCCAGCAACTTCGTTCTTTAAAATTTGAAAAACTCAAAAGTAGTAGTAATCCCAATAATAATAATAATAATAATAATAAACCATTTGATGTCCTTATTATTGGTGGTGGTATTAAAGGATTATACACTGCCCTAGATGCATCCCAGCGTGGATTAAATGTAATATTAATTGAAGCTGAAGATTTTACTTCAGGTGAAACAAATAATTTTTCGCCTCTCATTCCTGGAGCTTTTTGTTTTATTCAACGAGCAATACGACAACGAGAATATCTTTGGTTAACTCGAGCTTTTCAAGTTTGGGAAAATTTTAAAATTTGGTCGAATGTAGCACCTGGAATTATAGAAACAAATATATCAACACTTATTACTTCCTCACATATATTAGAATTAATTGAATTCATAACGGCTGCAGTGATTGCAACTATGATAAGTCCTTTTTGTGGGAATTTTAAATCTTTTTCTTTTATTTCTGGGGCAAAATTACGTGAGGAATTAATAGGAGGAGAAATGAAAGATGAAATAAAAGGAGGAATTATAATAAAAGATGGAATTTTAAATGGGGCTGCAGCTGCAATATCATTAGCTCGTACTGCTGAAAGATTAGGAGCAATTGTAATGAATTATACGTCTGTGACAAATATTGAACGTTTAACTTCAACAACATCTGTTATGGAAAGTAATAATAATAATAGTAATAGTGAGGTAAATTTTGCTGTGACTATTACAGATGTAAGTACACCATGTGAATTTGATAATAAATTAAATATTTTTAATTATAATTCTAATTCTAATAAAAGTATTACACTTCATACTTGTAGTATTATAAGTTGTTCTGGAGTTTGGGTGGATGATGTAAAACAGTTAATTCCAGATAATGCTATATATAATATTCCAATTGCTTTAAAACGACATCAATTAAATTCATATCTTGTACTCCCACGTAATGCTTTAAAAACTAATAATAATAATAATAATAATAATAATAATAATATTTCTCCAGAAGAACGTTTACAAAAATTAATGAGAGAAGAGTATGCTGTACGAGTAGTAGATATATTAGCAAGAAGAACACATGTTGCATATAGTAGTCCTGCAGAAGCATTAAATGCTATTCCTGCTATTATAGAAATAATGGGAAATGAATTTGGATGGAATATGAGACGAAGAAAGCAAGAATTAGAAGTAGCACAGGCTTTTATTCACAGTATAACTTTTTCTTAATAAAATAAATAAACAAACGAATAAATTGTATATTTATATATATTTATCTGTATTATTATTATTATTATATTTATATATATTTATATTTATATATTTTTTGATTTTTATATCGCTAAGGGGTGTATTGATAAGATTAGATAACCAAGGGTATTTTTTTTTTTTTTATACATGTATAAGTGTATTTTGTTTATTTTGTAGGTTTATCTATTTTTTTTTTTTGATGTTTTATTTTTTTTAACCCCCAAAATAAGAAAATATATATATATATATATATATTATTTGCATTTATTATAATAATTATTTTATTTATTGCTTGCTTCTTAAAAAAAAAAAAAAAAAAAATAGAATCTATATTCTTATTTTCTCTTATTTTTCTTCTTTTTTTTAAAAATAAGAGTTACGGAGACAAAGGTCGTGATTCAAGAAGAAAAGGAACGAATACATCAAAAATAACAAAACATAACTAATAAAGCTCTCTTAGTTTCTCTTTTATTATTATTATTATTATTATTCTCTTTAAAAACAAAACAAAAAAAAAAAAAACCTACAACTAATGATTGCCTTATTTCATGAGCACTATAAAGTGCGTTATATTCCTCGTGGAATTGCCTCATGGATATTTTACTTAATTTCTCTTCTTATTATATTAATAGCGCCTCTTATTGTTGGATTTGCTATGGGAAACTTTTGGGTGCGAACTAATTTTCTAGTACAAACTCCACATATATATTTTACAGATCGTTGCCTTTTACGTTTTACAACAATTAACGGAAAAGAAAAATTATGGACATGTTCTCAAAACTTTAATGAACGTTTTTTATATGGAACTGAATTAGATGTTTTACCTTTTTTCTCAATATATCAAGAAGATCATGATGGGGATAATAATGTAGATATTATTACAATTGTTTTAAATTTACCTATAAATGATATTAGCGGAAATATAGAAAATCTACCCTTATCAAAGAATACAGATGCTATTCAACGTGTAGAGTTTATTCCAGAATTTATATATGAATTTCATAATTATATTTTAAAATTAAATATGACAGCAGCACCACTTATTATATTTAATCGTAAAAGTGAATTATTATCATTATCAAATTCTTTAGTAGGAGCTCCTTTGTGTGCTTTAACAGAAGGTGATATTAAATTTCATTCTACAGAATCGTTAATTGCCTCACCATATGTAAGTTATATGAATACCTATACCCAAAGTCCTTTTGATAGTATAAATGATATAGAAGATATAATAAATGTCCCTCTTTTTGCTTCAAAATATACTGGACGAAATCAATCTATAAAATTTGAATTATATAATGAAGCTATTGGTGGATTATCATTACTTCAAGATGAAAATTATAATCGTGTACTTGGAGAAGATCTCGGCGCATTAGGAGACTTTACCTGGCGTATTAAATTTAGAATTCAAAAAGCAGAAATTCAATATATTCCTTCAATTCAAGAAGCTTTAAAGTGGGCATGGGTGCAATATTTTTGTATTGCAGTTATTTTTCAATGGATTTTGTGGTGTTTACGTGGATTTCTTGTAAAAATGGGATTTATAAGTTCTACGGCTTTATTTCATCGTGGGTGGGTGCCACGTTAGATAAATATAAATCTAAATATATATCTTTCTCTATTTATTTTTCTCTTTATATATATTTCTCTATATCTGTGTTTTGGTGGAATTAAACAACAACAACAACAAAAAAAAAAAAAAATTAAATAAAATTAAAAATAAATAGAAAAATAAAGAAAATGAGAATGAGATAGAATTCATAGAATTTTGTGTTATTATTTATTTAATTTATTTACTATTACTTTCTCCTTATTTTACATCTCGTTATGTATATGCATTTTTTTTTTTTTTTTACTACTTCCTCTAAATGAAATATTTCTATTACTATATGTTTCTCTCTCTCTCTCTCGTATTTAATGAAAGACCATTTATCTTTTTTTCTTTCTCTTCACTCTCTCTCTATGAAGTGGGGTGAAGGAAAGAAAGAAAAATAAAATAAAATAGCGTTTATATTGATAGATAAAAAGAAAATAAAACAAACAACAAAAAAAAAAATATATATATATATATATAAGAAAACCCCCAAATATTATTATTTAAATTAATGGCAGTTGTTGTAGTTCAAGTAGGTCAATGTGGGAATCAACTCGGCGATGAGTTGTGGCGACAATTAAAAATAACAACACAAAATGGAAAATTACCCTCACCTTTCTTTACTCAAGATGGAAAAGCACGTTGTGTGTTAGTTGATTCTGAACCAAAAGTTGTAAATTCTGTATATGAACATCATAAAGATTGTATTCGTGCAGAAAATGTTATTTGTGGGCAATCTGGTCGTGGGAATCATTGGGCTCTTGGTTACTATGGATTAAATAATAATAATAATAATAATAATAATAATAATAGTTATAATAATAGTAATAATATTAATAGACCTTTTAAAGTTTCAAAAGATCAACGTCGACAGGATAGTAATGTTTTACAAAATGCATTAAAATCTATTTACACCGAAACTCGCAGAGCCGCAGATGCAAATGAGTTTGAAGCTATTATTATTTTACATAGTCTTGTAGGAGGAACTGGTGGGGGTTTAGCTGCAAAATTAATAGAAAAGATTCGTTACTATTTTATAGAACCCACAATAAAAACAAAAGAGGGAGATGATGAATACTCTGAAAGTATAAATGAGAAAATGAAAATAAAACAAGAATTTGAAGAAGTTGATTGGTTGCGGCGGGATGGATTAGATGGAATGATGATAGAAAAAAGAAGAGCATTATATTTATTAAGTATTACTGTAGCTCCAATGAATTGTGGGGAGGTTTCAATGCAAGGACTTAATGCGGCTTTAACATTACATGCATTACAAGAAAATGTAGATGCTGTTTTATTACTTCGTAATGATGATGGGTTTGGTGTACAAGGAGATGTTAATATGCCAACATATAATAATAATAATAATAATAATAATAATAATAATAATAATAATAGTATTAGTCGTACACGAAATTCTTTTTCTTCTCTTTCTAGTGTACCTTCTATTATAAAATCATGTTCAACTTTTAAAGAAGTAAATGAAGTATTTATTACTTTATTAATGCCTATTTTACTCTATGGTCGAGGTGTAAATGCCTTGGGAGAGCTTGTATTAAAATGTTCACCAAATCATAAAGAAATAAATAATATTTTAACCATAATACCAACTCCTCAACGTCATTATTTACGATTTAAAGAATCTGTAACATTATCTCGATTTTATGCACTTTCTGGTGTAAAATTATTTATGCCTGGTGCCATAGCTGAAGTTCCTATTGAAATAATTCACACCCCTCAATCCTTACGAACACCTGATTTAGTTCATGAAAGAGAAGAAGTTAAAATACCGAAATTAATTTTACAGAGTTTTACAGAATCAAATTCTTCTCGACGTTCTCCTGCAAGATTGTTACTGCAACAAATGGAAGGTGTTCTTGTAATGAATCAAGTACGTGAATTAAATAATTCCGTGTTATTTCCTCTTTTACGTTCTGCTGCTTTAAAAGTAAAAGCAGGTGCTTTTTTATCAATTTTTGAAGAAATGGGTATATCTGCTAGATGTATTCAAGCAGCTATTCAAGAAGTTGCAGAAAGGCTTACAGAAGGTGAAAATAGTAGATGAAACTGTGAGAAAAAGAAAAGTATATATGGGATTTTGCTTGTATTATTAAAATAATGTGTGTTTTTTTTTTTTTTTTTTTGTTGTTGTTGTTATTTTATTGGTTCTTATTGTTTATTATTATTTTTTTTATTTTTTATTTTTCTCTAGTGTAACTAATTTATTTCTTTTCTAATTTTGTTTTTTTCATTTATTTAGCTACTGTGTGTGTTTGGTTGTTTTGACGATGAGTCGCTCACTTTTGCGTCTTCGTCGTACTTCATTCATTGTTCCTATCTTTAATATAAATAATGTTGATAAAATTCATAAAAATATAATTAGTAATAATAATAATAATTCTTTATTTAATGATACCTTAAGAGTGCAGCAGCGTAGTGTGTTTATACCACCTATTGAACCACTCACATTTTCTTCTTCTTCCAATGATAATAATAATAATAATAATAATAATACAGAGAAATTCGGGACACGATCCTATCAATTTCCTCTTAAACAAAACGAAGGTGGATTATATCATCATGGCCTCACACCTGAAGCAAGAGCTGCCCTCGCCGCCGCAGAATCTCAATATAAATTTAGTTCTAATTATTTACACGCTCTCCCAGGTGGTGTAAATATAAGTGATAAATATATAAATGCTTCAGGAGAAGAAGTTACATGTATTGCGGCACCATTTAGTGAGGAATATGTTCCATCACATAAAGAACGATTTAGTCAACGTGGACATGTTGGAGAATTAAGTTTACAACAAAATTCTCTTAATTCTATATTAGCACCGAAATACACAATGAATGAACACGCACAATTAAATTTACGTAAGGAACGTCAATTAAAAGAATTATTAAATTCACCAATGCCATTATTAGAAAAAGGAATGGAGGTGCGACGATTATTAGCAGATTTTTATGAACAAAAATTAGCAATTTCAACACGTAATTTTGAAACTATAATTGTAATGTGGTCGCACTGTAGTGTTCAACAACGTTTAGTTGGGAATAATACTCCATATCAGCAATTAGAGGAAAATAAAAAGAAACAAAATAAATATCAAGATCAACTTAATAATGAAACATCTTCTTCTTCGTTTTCTTCAATGAAAAAAGAAATAAAAAATCATAATGCTTTTGTATCTACAATAGATAATATACCATTTTTACAAGATATGCGACGTTTATATTTACATGCTCGACAAATGCATATTGCTCCAACTCCATTAATATTAGAATCTATTATGACAACATTAAGTGCTCTCACAGAACCTGATCATAAAATATTTCACTTATCAAATCGACTTTTATTAGATGCTGATAAATATGTTATTCTTCCAACACGTACAACGTATGCTGCATTTTTTACAATATGTAATATTCATAATGCCATGCCATTTGCATTATCAAGATTTAAAGATGCTGTTGTAAATCTTCATATTTCTGTAGATGCTAGTATGGCAACAGCTTTATTAAAAGGTTTATCACAAAATGGTTTTATTGAAGAAGCCTTATCATTATTAGCAAGATTAGAACATGTTGCATTAGATGTTCAACTTTTAAATACATCTTTAGAAGTTTTATTATTAACTTCACAACCACAAGCATGTTTTTCAGCATTTAATGCTTTGAAATCTGCTCCAATTCGACCAACCTCTGAAACATATACAATTCTTTTATTAGCATGTGAAAAAACAGGAATGTGGGACAGGGCAACTGTAATTCTTGCAGATATGCAACAACGAAAAGTAAAAGGAGATGCTAGAACACTTAATTTATTATTAAAAGGATTATTAATGGAACGACTTCATAGTTATGCCAGACAATTGTATGAGACGATGATTGCGAAACGTGTAGAAGTGTGGCCCGCTCTGGAATCTCATATGCGTCCTCATAGGAAACAAAGTGAAAAATAAATTTACATACATCAATTGTTTTTTTTTTTTTTTTCACATATAATTAAAAATAAGAATTTTTTTTTCTTTTTTTTTTTTTTAAGGATGGGGAAAAAAAGTGAGTGTAACAGTATTTAAGTATTATATCAGGAGGTTAAAAAAGAAAAAATATATATATATATATTTATTTGTTATTTTTATAATTTTTATTTTTGTAATTATTTATGATACATCATTCTATAAACCCTTTCATTATCTTTTTTTTTTTTCTTTTTCTTTTCTATTTTAGTCCTATTTATTAGATTAGGTAAGGGTGGTGCAGTTTGTAATATATATTTTCTTCTTTGATTTCCCCTTCTTTACTTCCTTATAGCAAAAAAAAAAAAAAAAAAAAATGCTTTCCTATAATATAAAGGAAGAAAATAAAGAATTTAAACCTACTGAAGGTGAAGCACTAACTCCCGCAGTTCAGGATATGATGACTCTTTATACTTGTGCTAATTGTACTCGCGTTGTGGCCCTCAGTCCATCCTCACAACTTATGTGTACACATTGTGTACATCGTACAGGTTCATCTACTGTATTTTATAAACTTCGTACACAACCTACAACATATGATACGATTTAAAAGGAAAAATAATAATAATAATAATAATAATCAAAGTTAAGAAAAGAAAATATAAGATTCTTATTTGGTTATATATATATATATATATATATATCCTGCCTTTTATTATTTTTATTTATTTAAAAAAATGAAATACTATATACATATGTTATTATTATTATTATTATTATTATTTACTATTATGCTCTCCTACTATCTCTCTCTCTCTCTATTATTATTATTATTATTATTATTATTATTATTATTATAAATAGCTAGTGTAAGTCATGAGTGCCTCCCCTAGCTCCCCTAGCTCTCTTAGCTCCCAGCCCCCGCCGTGTGTGTGTGGGCGCTGCTACACCCCACTCCCACTCCCCAGGCCAGATCCTAAAGGCACCCCATTCCAATGCCCACAGTGCAGAATGACTGGAGCTGATATGAAAGTATTATACACCCGCCGCGCCTTCCCAGCGGAGCATAGCACGAACTGAATTGAATTGAGAGAGAGGGAGGGAGAGATTTCTTATTTTACTTTGCTTTTTTTTTGTAATGGATAGATGTGCGTGTGTGTGTGTGTGTTTTAATAAATTTTGTTGTTTGTTTGTTTGTTTGTTTTTCGAGTAATATATGATATGATATGAAAAGAAAAAAAAAAAGGATTAAGAGACAAAAAGAAAAATATGTGGATGTGGTAGAAAAGGGATATGTTTTTATTTTATTTCTTTTAGTTGGAGGAAAATTTATACATGAAAAAAACAAAAAAACAAAAAAAACACATACCTAAAGGAGTATATATATATATATATATATATAAAGAATGCCGGTTATTTCTTTCTTCCTTTCTTTCTTTTAGTTATATTTTAAGAATATAAATAAATCTATATTACAGTAAATTACACTACAAAAAGTAAATATAATAACAAGAAAAAAAAAAAAAAAAGAAAGAGAATGACATTTCCTCTAAATACTCTTATTGAAGCAATTCATGCTTCACCTATACGTTGTGTTTTATATATTGCAGGTGCTGGAAGTTCTGCTATTTCTCATTTAACATCAATAGCTGGATGTTCACAAACTCTCCTTGATGCTCGTGTACCATATTCTATAAAATCTACTTTTCATATGTTAGATGATCAACCAATAAAAATAGTTTCATCCGATGTTGCAAGACAATTAGCACAACATGCTTATCATAATGCTTTATTATATAATAATAATAATAATAATAAAAATGAAAATGAAAAATTAATTGGAATTGGATCTAGTGCTGCTATACAAACAAATCGAATACGTCATGGAAAAGATTGTGCTTTTGTAGCAGCGTGGTCAAAAGAAGAAGTAAAAGAATATAGTATAGAATTACCAGGAAATATTTCACGTGATGCACAGGAAGAACAAGTTAAACTTTTAATATTTAAAGCATTAGCAGAATATGCAAATATTCCTTTTGAAATTCTATTAAATTTAGTATCTTCTACAGAAATATCTTGGAAAATACCAGAATCTCCTTTAAAATCTGTATTAGAAGGAGAAACTACATGTGTTGTTTTTAATTCTCATGGTGAATTAAGAACAGATATTCCCCCATATGTATCAGAGGTATTTAATACAAATAATAATACTAATAATATTGAAATGAAAAGATTATTATTTCCTGGTTCTTTTGCTCCACTTCATTGGGGTCATACTGAATTAGTACGAGCTGCAATTAAAACTATATTAAAATCATCAAATAAATTAAAAAATGAAAATAAAATACAAGTAACTTATGAAATTGCAGTTAAAAATGCTGATAAAGGAACAATTACTTCTGTTTCAGAAATTGAAAATCGAGTAAAACAATTTTTAAATTGTGGAGAAAGAGTAGCTGTAACAACTTCTCGTCTTTTTACAGAAAAAGCATCATTATTTCCTAATCATGGTTTTATTGTAGGTATTGATACAGTAAAACGTATACTTGATCCAAAGTATTATAATAATTCTAAAGAGTTAATGTTAAATTCATTACAAGAAATTAAATCAAAAGGAGGATATTTTGTAGTAGGTGGACGTTTATCATCTGAAAATGATAATTTATGGGAAGATTTAACATGTGTCAAGGTACCAGAAGAATTTCAATCTATGTTTATTTCTATTGAAGAAAAAGATTTTAGAGTAGATGTGAGTTCAACTGCTTTGCGAAAACGTGATAGAGTATTAGCATAGTTGGGGTTTTATTTATTTATTTATTTATTATTATTATTATTATTATTATTATTATTATTTTGTCTATAAATTGTTTTGATGACTTTATTATTTTTTAAATTATTAACAGTAACTTCTTTTTGGGAGAGGAATTTTTTTTTTTTTTTTTTCTTTTTAAAACTAATTTTAGTAAAAGATAATTCACTACTTTATTTATTTATTTCTTTTCCGTTTTCCTTTTATCTACCATTTTATATAAAACCCATAAAAAAAAAAAAAAAAAAAGAATAAATAAAATAATAAATATTAACACTATATTGAATAGCTTTTGCATAAGTACAATAAAATTCAATTCAATTCAATTCAATAACTACAAACCCCACGTTATCGCATGCTTCTTCGCTCTCTCCTGCTCCTACGCCGCTATGGACGCAAGAGCAAAGCCCCTGACCTTAAAACAAGTTTCGTCAAAACCACAAACTTTAAAAAAGCTGAAAAAGTCACCAGTGAAACGTTAGATGGGGAAATTGTAAAAGGCCGAGGTAAGTTGAGGCGACGGACGCACAGTGATTTAAAAAAAGCCATTGGAGACATGGAGCACCCGGCGATATGGCTCTGGTACCCGTGGCGCATGAACCCCGAGCCCCCAACCCCACACATGCCCCAACGCCGGGCCCTTAAAAATATTCACGGCGCGATATTTAATGATTTAACACCAATACAAAAGAAGAGACAAGAACAAATGTTATTTGGCGTGAATATTCCGGAAACACGACAAATGAAATTTGAGGAAGAGCATCCGTTATTAGCGGGGGCACTCCGGCAATTAGAGGGGCAACCGAAGGGATTTCCTTTTTGGTATAAAAAATATCCAACACGACGACACGCGTATGAAAATCGATTTAGTATTCCTGTAGAAATGTTAGATGGGTATAATGAAGATATAAAGAAAGCACTTTCAAAGAGTATGATGTCGATTCAAGAAAAACAATTTGCACAAGAGGCGATGTATATGGAACGATATGCGGAGCATGACTTTGATACAACAAGTCCAGCTGTGTTAGCAGTAAAGAGAGCTTTAAAATGTCGCGTGATGCGAAATCATCTTTTAACAAATCCACATAATAATATTATTAAAACCGTCTTAGCTAATACTGAACGAAAATTAAATCACGCCCTACGTCGATTACGTAAATTAGATTTTAAAAAATATTGGGAAATTATTCGAGATCATGATGTTCAAGACATATTACAACCCTCTAATTTAGTTACATATCGGCAAGGGGCGTATTGGAAATATGATTGGAATGCAGGATTAGCAATTTCAACAAATCTTGCAGATGTATTAGACCCACGTGGACTTAATGGGTGTGTGGAGACAGGCCGTTCTCGATCTGAAGTTGCCAGAGATCTTGGACTTTCTTATACTAGACCTTTACATGAAAATGAAAAGAAACAACTTTCTCAGCAAGCTGTGTATTATGAAAGATTAGCAAAATTTAAAATGGAGCAACCAGAGGCAGCACGAGTATTAGAGCGGGAGAGGTTTGTACGAAAGTTTTCGGGAATGTTTGCTAAAATGGATATTAAATCAGGAGCTCCTGACTTTCCTAGTACATATCGTAAATTGTTAGGGACGAAAGTTGTACGATGGGCTTCAAAGCGTCATGGTCCTGCTTGAGAGAGTTGTGTCTTTTTCTTTTTGTTATTGTTGTAGTTGAATGAAATTATTAATACTAAAAATAAAAAATAAAAAATAAAAAAAGATGGAGTAAAAGAGAGAAAAATGTATTTTGTGAAGACTAGTAGTAGATGTCACTATTATTATTATTATTATTATTATTATTATTGTTTGTTTTTTATATTAATTTGTTTCTCACACATATTCAATACAAAATTACATGAATTTTATTCATTATTTCTTTTTCGTTTATTACTAATATTTACTTCCATGCTATTATTATTATTATTATTTACCACCTTTTTTTTTTTTTTTTCTCTCCTAGTAGTAGGTGAACTGAACAAAAGAAAAAAAAAAAAAAAAGAAAACTCCAGTGCATTCTAAGAGAGATATTGAGACTAAGTAAAGTAAAAAACCAAAAAATAAAAATAAATAATAAATAGATTAAATAAATAAATTAAAATGACTTCAACTGTCCCAGAGGTTATTATAGTAGGCCCAACAAAATATCGTCATTTTGCTCGAGGCTCAAAAGATTACTACGCCCCAGAAATATATCTCCCAAATCCACCACCACATCTTACTTGGAGTTACGGTGTCTCTCGCGAGCACAAAAACACAGTTTATTTTTATAATGAAAGTACAAAGAAGTCTGTCTGGGTACTACCAAGTCATATCGAGAATAATAATAATAATAATAATAATAATAATAATAGTGGAGAGGAGGTAGTAATGCGAGCTATTGGCTCTGTAGAGTCTGCTGCCTCCATGCGACGAGGCAATAATAGTGAAAATATTTTTGAAAATAAAAATAGTGACATTATTACTGAAAATAAAAAAGAA
Organism: Trypanosoma avium; assembly: GCA_030849755.1. NCBI lineage: Eukaryota > Euglenozoa > Kinetoplastea > Trypanosomatida > Trypanosomatidae > Trypanosoma > Trypanosoma avium. Next base: position 21,115 of record JASANY010000713.1, read on the forward strand.
ATAAGTAAAGAAGGACGTCGGGCGGTGGTGCGGCAAAGTATCCAAGAGTCTATGAAGCGGGCAGTAGAAAAGAATAAACAAGAGCAGTTAAAATCCAAAACATTAACAAATTCCAATAATAATAATATTAGTAATAATAATAATAATAATAATAATAATAATAATAATAATAATAATTTAGAATTAGATAATGATACTGATAATAATGCTTCTGTTCGAGATAGATTAGCACAATGGAGAGCAAAAAGAGCTCAACAACAACAACGACGAGAAAGTGGAGATTATCGAAGATCTTCTTCTTTTGGAACTCAAAATTCATTTTTAATGGAAGCTAATTCAATAGGAATGTTAAATCAAACAAGTAATGACTCTCCTCCTTTAGATAGTAGACAAAAAACAGTTTCACCTAGTGTAATAGATCACATGAGTTCATATCATAATTTAAATAAAAATAAACCTGAAATGCAAGTATCATCATCATCATCATCATCATCATCATCTGTACAACGTTTTAATACTAATATATCTCACGAAGAAAAACAAGAAGAAAAAACTCCTTTAGAACGAGATGTATATGATGAAAAGAAACGTTTATTTATTTTAGCAAATGAAGAATTACAACGTGAAAAAGAAATGATATTACAAAAAGAACGTCATGCACTTGAACAAATGCAACTTTTACAAGAAGTACAAAAACGTGAGGAGGCGGAGCGGGCACGATTAATAACAGAAAGAAGAAAAGTTGAAGAGAGAAGATTAGAATTACAAAAACGAGCTCTAGAGCGGCAGCAGGAATTATTAGTTAAAGCTGAAGAAGAAGCTATTAAACATGAGGTAGCCACACAACTTGATAATTTCTTTGAGAAAAAATTACAAATGAAGAAAAAAGCAGAAGAAGAAGAAAAGAAGGCCTTGTCTTTTGAAAAGGCAATTGCGGCATCTCTATTAGATTCTGTAATAGAAACTAAAACTTCACCTCATCAAGAAAGATGTATTGATCTTAGAATAATAGAAGATAGTGATAATGATGATAATGATAATAATATTATCCCTGGAAAACATAAAATTTCTAAAATGCATTCCCCAAATTCTAATCAAAAACAAAATAAAAATGAAAAACAAAGACGTGAACGAATTAATTTTAGTCCTTCTCTTGTTTATATTGGAGATGTCACAACTGGTGGACCTAATCCTCCTCATTTTTTAAAAAGACAGGGACAAGGAAAATATTTTTATGATTCTGCACAAAAACATTTCTTTGAAGGATCATGGGTAAATGATAAAAAAAATGGTAATGGAGTTCTTTCACTTCCACATGTTGCAATAGAAGGTATTTGGCGTGATGATAAATTAAATGGACGTGCAACTTTTCAAACACAACATATGAAAGGAACTGGTGAATTTATAAATGGTGTTTTAGATGGAAATACTATAGTTGAACTTGATTGTAATAGTGTATTTGCTGGAAAAGTTAAAAAAAATGGTACAATTATAGATTCTGGTGCTATTACACTTTCTTCAGGTGATCAATTAGAATGGATTCCTGAAATAACAAATATAAATGGACAAAAATCACAAATACAAAATCAATCCAAGAATAATAATAAAAATAAAATTAATAATAATCGAAGTAATAGTAGTAGTACTAATAATACTGCTCCTGGTGGTACAATAAATAATAATAATAATATTAATTATATTAAAAATAATGGTTCTGGAAAGTGTCGTATACAATTTACAAATGGAGATGTTTATGTTGGTCAAGTTGAAAATTATAAACCTCACGGTAAAGGATCCTATCATTTTGCTTCCGAAGGACATGAATACATTGGGGACTTTCATAATGGTTATTTACACGGTCATGGAACTTATCACTTTGCCAATGGAAATATTTATATTGGAGAAATATATAAAGGTTTATTTCATGGAAAAGGACAATATATACAACAAGAAGATTACACATATGAGGGAGAGTGGGAGTATGGGACAGCACATGGAAATGGGAAAATGATATTTGCAAATGGAGATGTTTGGGAAGGAAAATTTGAGCATGATAGACGAATATCTGGGCGATATACAGCATCACGACTTTTTCAATTGTAATATATAACGAAATATTAGAAATTTATTATTATTACTATTTTTTTTTTTTTTTTACTAGAGTTAAGAGAGTGAAAGAGTAAATAATTAATTAATAAAAAGATATTTACTGCTTCCTTTTCTTTTTTCAATATTGCTTTAACGATGCCCAACCAAAAAAAGGCATTTTTTTTTTTTTTTTTACCGACTTTTTTTTCCTCTCCTTTTTCTTAATATATATATATATATATGTTTAAAACTTATTGTATATATATATATTTTTACAACTCCTATGAAAATAGAGAAAATAAATCATTATTATTATTATTATTATTATTATTATTATTTTTTTTTTTTTTTAATTATAGATTTACCACTTTGTATTTACTCTTGTTATTACTAGTTTTGATATAACTTAAAAAATATATATATATTTATATACATATATATTTCTTTTCTTTTCTTGATTATTATTTTTTTTTTTTTTTTGTCTCTTTAGAGTGTCGGATTTCAGTACATCATAGCGTTTTGTATTGATATATATATATATATATATAATTATTTTCACCCACATTGCAAGAGAAAGAGAGATAAAAAAAAAAAAAAAAAAAATGGGTTACACACGGGAGAGAACAAATCGTCACTTCTTTGTGGCTAGAGCAAATGCCTTCTTCTCACGACTCCCCATTGCCCGCATTCAACGCTCCCTAGCCATGGAGTCTATTAAGCTAGGCCGTATGAAACCTTGGAAATATACAAAAGAACAAATATTAGGAGCTCCTATTACATGTAATTTTGATTATAACCCTCGCCCAGTTCGTCTTATTGGAACTGTGATGGATGCACACACGGAGGAAACAAGTATTAAAGGGGGAATGAAAGTGTACGCACGTAATGAGGAAACTAATATGATGCTTTGGATTCCAGCAGGAAATCCTAAATTAAAATATGAAGTAACTTCTACAAAGGGAAGTTTTCAACATTATTTAGATGAACGTGATAAGTGGGATGAGGCTTGGCTCACAGGTCGGGCAAGAATGAAATAAATAAATTCTGATTGATGTTGATGATGTGGTTGTTGCTGTTATTGATATGTCTTATTTTGTCGATAAATTGACAGAAGATGAAGGTCGAAATATTTTACATTTTTTTTTTTTTTTTTTTTTTTTTTTTGGATGGACTACTACTAATTTCTTATTATTATATTGTTTATTTTGTCATAACACTTTCTTTTTTTTTTTTTTTTTTGTATAAACCAATACCCAATATAAATTTCCCCTACATTTTTCTTTTTTATTTTTTAATATTTTTTTTATTATGTAAATATATATTTAATTATTTTATTCTTATAGTGGAGAACCTGTGTAAGAAAAGTTTAACTCTTTAGTGAATATTTAAAGAGTCCTAGTCTACACAAATTTCTACTTCTTCTGTCTTAAGAAAAAAACAGAAAAAAAAAATAGATTTATATTCTTAAAATAGAAAAAAAAAAAAAAAGTTTATATATAAAGTATAAATATTTAAATAGTGCATACCCAACAATGCCTCCTCCTACAGAAATGCAGCAAATGGAGATGGATATGGTGCAGGGAATGTATGATACATATGAACTTATCAGTGAAGACCCACCCACCTATGCTGTTTTATTAGCCGCCTCCGCCGATGATGCCCCTGAGTTACGTGTTATCATTATTTATGAAACAGAAGATTATCCAGAAACTGCAACCCCAACAGTTCGCCTTGAACACATCGCCAAACATCGCCGAATGCAAACCGCAAGTCTCAGTAAAGAAATATCAGAACTCTGCGAGGAGCAAATCGGCATGCATAGCGTCATTTCAATTCTTCAACGAGCTCAAGAGTATGTGACGGAGTATGCCGCAATTGAAGAAAAAGCAGAATTGCAGCGGCGAGGGGAGGCGTTATCAAAAGCAGCAGCGGCCGCCTCTACTAATAATGCTCCAGACCCTACAGTTCGTATAGGCACCGCCGTCACAAAAGAATTATTTGAGGCGTGGAGTAAAAAACATAACGCCGCGAAGCAGCAATTGCGAGAGGCAGCAGGGGAAACAAAGGCGACGACGAAGTTAACAGGAAAACAAATGTGGGATAATACACTGAAGGTGGCGGACTGGGAGTTATTTGGGGTTTCAGATGATGAGCAGGATGTGGATTTCTTTGCATTACCACGCAATGATGATGATGACAATGGGGAAGAACATGAAGAGGAAATGGAGTACGATTTAGATGATCCTGAAGAAATTAGTTGATAGTTAAAAAAAAAAAAAAACATAAAACAATACAAGAAAAACGGCAAGAAGAACACCAAAAAGAAAAAGAAAGAAAGAAAGAAAAAAAAAAAAAAATCGTCAATTTCAATCAGATTAATTTAAATCGAAAAAAAAAAAAAAAAAAAGACACCACTACTTCTTTTAATATTATTATTTCATTTCTTTGATGTTCATTTTTTATTTATTTATTTATTTATTTAAAAAATAATTTTTTAATTTTCCTCTTTTTTTTTTTTCTTGGAATACACAGATATGCGCCGATCTAGTACTATTGTTTCTAATATCACTAACAAAATAGTTAATACTAACTTTTCTCACATATCTATTACATCATCAATTATTCATTTACCTTTATTATTAATTTCTTACAGATATTTTAATGTTATACAACGTGGAAATGATAGAGAAGTTCAATCTCTCTTTGAACGTCTAGGATTTGGAAAAGATAATGAAGCTCATCGTGTTCGACGTACAAGTGAGGAAATTCGTCAGGGATTTCTTTCTGAAGCAATGAAGCTTTCAGATCCAGAAAATAATGAAGAAGATAAAAAAAAATTTAATCAATTAAAGGAAGCATATTCTCTTTTAATTAATGATAGCTTTCGTGAACGCTATGCGGCTCATCATTATGCATCACCTGATGCTACTCTTCATTTACTTGTTGATGGTGGACAAGTTGCAGCAAATTTTAATCCTGAACATCAGTCTTTTGAGTTTGTAGAACACGCTTTTGCTTCGTGTACATCTTCTAATTCTAATTCTAAATCATCTTCAAATGTGCAAAGATCATTAGGCGACTTTACTGGTTCTTTTAAATCTGCAACAGGAATGCGTGAGAGTCCATCAGAAGCACGAGCCTATGATCCACGTGAGTCTCGTATACCACAAAATGGTGCAAGTATTAATTTTATGTTGCGTATTTCATTTGATGAAAGTATCCTTGGTTGTACAAAAACTGCTGTATATGAAAAGAATATTTCATGCTCTAGTTGTGGTGGTAAAGGTCGAAAAATATTTAAAAAACCTCGTAAATGTCCACAATGTCGTGGTCGTGGCTCTACACATCTTCCAAGTGCTACATATCATATTGAAAAAACTTGTAGTTTTTGTTTTGGAGAAGGAACTGCACCTCCACCAAAGTGTGGAGTATGTGGAGGAGCTGGAGTTATTGCAGGTCATACTGTACATATTCCTATTGATGTTCGTCCTGGAACTACTTCAATGACTGTGAGAAGATTTCGTGGAAAAGGTCACGATGGGGTTCGTGGTGGTTTAGCAGGAGAACTTATTGTTACAGTATTAGTTCAAGAACATCGTCTCTTTCACCGTGAAGGACTGAACCTTCATATGGTGCTTCCAATTCAAATTTCTACAGCTCTTCTTGGGGGAATAGTATATGTACCAACCTTACATGGATTAAAACCTCTTCTTGTGCCTCCATGTGTTCGAAATGGTCAGAGAATAACGATGGATGGAGAAGGTGTATGCCTTGATAATAGTGATAATTTAATTAAGGATACTGAGAAGCGGGTTGCCACGGCGTCTACACAGGAAGAGCGACAGCGTGGTCACCTGTACGTTCATCTTCTTGTTGTGATTCCTCGGCGGGAGGATTTAACAGGGTCTCAAAAGGCTTTACTTGAAAATTTTGCGACAGAGCTAAAGTCTGACGTTCCTGGCGAAGAGGAAGAGACACCATCGACGCTAAAAAGACGATTTTGCAATTGGTTTACTAATGGTAGTTAGAAATAATTTTCCACGGAATTAAAAACTCCCAAAAGTATACTCATCAAAGTAAAAAAAAAAAAAAAAGAAAGATATGATGATAAGATTGAGAAACAATATATATTGGCAAGATTAGGACAGAATACGGCAATTCCAATATGTTTTGAGT
>JASANY010000714.1:0-27669 GCA_030849755.1 Trypanosoma avium
AACTCAAGGATATTCATATGGACAACCTCCACCAGCAACTCAAGGATATTCATATGGACAACCTCCACCACCAAAACAAGAAGTTAATACATATGGACAACCACCAATATAATGTTATTAATAAATCTATTGGTAAGGACATTTTGTGGTGCAATAGACTAAGATAAAGTCCTCTTTCTTGATTTTTTTTTTTAGTAAAAAAAAGAAAAAAAAAGTGAGCGATGGTGGGGGTGGGTAAGGGCCAGCAACAACAATAAATATATCAATAAAATATCTTGTACTTCAAGAAAAATACCTCAAAAAAATTTTTTTTTTTTTTTTTGGGGGGGGGAGTTTAAAAGAAATGATACAATCATTATATGTATTCTGTGTGGAAATATCTTTTTTTTTTTTTTAGGGAAATAAATAGAAAGAAAAGAAAACGTTTCGTGCTTTCTTATATAATTTTTGTCGTTGATAATTTTTTTTTTTTGTTGTTGTTGTTGTTTTTAGAGTGAATATATATATATATATATTTTGGGGGTGGGGGGGTGGTAGATGATATGATTTTAATTTCGTATTTAATGTCTTCTATTTTTTTCACTTTTTTTTTTGGTTTTTGTGTTTGTTTTCATTACCAAATGAATTTTATATTTATTTCGGTTAATGATGTTGTTTTGTAAAATAAAAGCATTAGTTGCTTGTAGTAGGATAGGAATTAGCTATAGTACAAAAATTAATTAAATAACAAGAGAATGTAAGCATGCATTTATCCTTTGGTGCCTCAAAATTTGATAGAACATTTAAGAAATCAATTGATCCTACTTTAGATGAGTCATCGGGTCAGTTGCCTATATCATCACCAAAATTGTTAAATAATATTGAATCGCTTTCTCATAGAGATTCTTGGCCTTCTTGGTGTTTAAACTATGGATATATATTATTAATTTTATTTCAAGTCTCTCTTATAACTATTGGGATTGCACTATGGATGTGGGATGATAAGAAATGTGTTGAACAAATCGAACAATTTCATGATAAAGCTGTAAGTAGTTCTTTTAGTGTAAGAATATTAAGTTCTCTTAAAAATATGACTGCAACTATTTTGTTTACTGTTAACGGTACTACAAAAGTTCTAAATTTACCTGTTAAAATAATTCAACGTACAGTTGTTTTACCAGTAGAAATTTCTAATCCATTATATAAATGTCGTGTAAATTTAGATAATATATATTTTTTAAATGCATCATATAATTCTATTTCTATTAATTTTGACTTTATATTAAATGAATATTCTAATGTTGAATTTGTTGATATAGAAATCACAATACCATCACAAGTTATTTTTCTTCAAACTACACAATATCAAAGTGTTTTTATTGGTAAATCTGTTCTTCGCTACTCTCTTTATGAATACACACCTCAAATGCTAAAAACGTGTCGTATATTACGTTTAATTCATTTTCATCAAAGTAATTATATCTTTGGAACTACAGAAAATACATGTCCTCCTTCATTTTTTACAAGTTCTAAAAATTTACTTTTAAAAACTTCATTAAAACAATCTATAGATTTTTTTCTTTTAAATGATCCTTTTTTAGTGCAACAGTCTTTACTTTCAACTAGTTCACTTTTTTCAAATAAAAAAATCATATCCGGTGTAGTATATGAACGTATTGCAGGAATTTTATTAATAATTTTTGGAATTATATTATTAGTACTTGTTAGCGCCTTTGGAGTCTATATATTGCAGCGAAGACAAAGAAGAAGACACCAACACATGAATGTAATAATTACAGCAAGTCATCCAGTAATTTCAAGTAAGAAAAGAGAAATTTTAAAAGAAAAAGAAGTTTTAAAAGTAAAAGAAGAAATAAATTTTATAGAAGGAGATGAACGAGAGCAATTTGCCGTCACTACAAAAAATAATCTATGGTCACCACTTTGCATTACAAAATATGAGCAAAAGGAGGAAAATGAGGTGATAGATTTAGTAAAGAATAAACATCATGAAATGCAAATTATAAGAGAAATTAATGACAATCACTCTACTTAATGAATGTAGAGAAAGTTTATTTTTGCTATTGTTGTGAGTAGTGCAAATGATATTAAAAAAATAAATAATAATAATAATAAGGCAATTGAGTGTAAGATGTTGATATTTCAAATAATTGCTCTTTGTAATACAAATATAATTCTATGCTAATAGAAGTGTACAGATTATAGTCTTTATTTATTTTTATTTATTTGTTTTTTGTTTTTGTTTTTTTTTCAGTTTTGTACGAAATAAAAATTGTATGATTGTTTCATATCCCTCCCCAAAATATGTGTGTATACATATACAAATGACAAAAGAACTTTCATTTTCCCTTCTCTTGAAAATGAAATCAATTTCATATTTTTGGTAATTTGAAGAGAAGAAAAAGAAATGATGTTACATGTTAAAGGATAAAAAAGATGGTGTTGGAGGTTGGGAGGAGGAGGAGGAGGAGGAGGAGGAGGAGGGTATAAGAATAAAGCCCTAACAGTATTAATTCTTTTTATATTTCTCTTTTTTTTTTTCTAATATTATTTTCCTCCTATTTCTTTTAACACTTTCTTTTTTTTACTCATATATTAAAAAAAAATATATATATATATATATCTTAGTTTCTTGAGTGTAACAAAATAAAGATAAAAAATAAACGCCGTATGGCCAATGATAGTGAATTTCATGAATATTCTCTCTCAATAGCCTCTGTACGAAAAGAAAACATTGTTGCCTTAGGTATAACTAATAAAATTTTTATTACATTTAAAAATAGTATAAATGAAGAAGTAATTATTGTAAATGATGAGCAAATAGTAAGAGATGTGGATTTTTTAAGAAGTCCAGGAGGTGATTTATGTCTTGTTTCTGCTGGTGATGCTAAATATATTAATATATATAGGGTACCATTGGGGAAAATAAATGTAAATGAAGAAATTCAAGATAAAGAAGTTAAATTAAATAATGGATTACCTCTTTTATTTCGTTTTGGACCTCATACTAAAAGAATAACACATATTGCTACTTGTAATGATCAAACCATATTATTTGCTGATAAATTTGGTGAAGTTTTTCGTTTTGAAATTATTTGGGGACCTGATAATACAATTAGTATTCAAAAAGGTGATGAAATAGCACCTTTATTTCTTTTACAACATTTCAGTGTTATGAGTTCATTCTTTTTATCTGCACCAATTAAACTAAATAATTCTGATAATATATCTTTAAATTGTATTAAAAAAGGAATAAATTGTAACTTATCCACAAGACGTAGACTTTTCACATGTGATAAAGATCGTCATGTAAGAGTAAGTTGTTATCCAGAAACTTTTCGTATTGAACAATTTTTATGGACTGAAGCACCACAATCAGTAGTAACTTCAATTACAGAAATATTAAATCCTAATGATGTTAACTGTAGATATTCTTACTTTTTAATTGGTTGCCTTAATGGAAAGGTACATTTTTGGATTGCTGATAATAATGTGTTAAGTACTTCTTCAGAAAATCCTTTTACTCTTATAAACTCTTTTTCACCTCAACAAGTTAATGCTGTGGAAGATGCATCAACTCCTGCAGTTATTTCTATTGTACATGTTTCATCATCATCATCAGTAATTACTAATTCTGGGTTAGAAAATGATGTAAATAAAGAAAATTTAAAAGGAATTTTTATTGCCTATGAAAGCAGTACCAAGATTGTATTTGTACCCCTTATTAATAACAGAGAAGATAATAAATTAATACTTTGTACTGAGCGTGCAACTCAGCACACCTCTTTAAATTCTTTTCCAATTGCTATGATTGGAGTTAGAAATAATGCTGCATTTTTACTTGATCGTAACGGAGAGGTTCGTGTACTTTCAATTACCTCATCTACTAATAATCATTCTTCTAATAATGATAATATTAATGAAATTCAAGTAGAAGAGCAGTGCGACGTACAATTTTCCACAATTATTGTAGAACATTTAAAAGATTCTAGAGGAATTTCCCTATTACAAGCTGTGGATCTTTTTGCGTTGTGGAATTTTGACGCTATAGACCCTCGTAACCGTAAACGTTTAGCAGGAGAAACAATGATAGAAAGTAATAATAATAATAATAATGAAAGCGATGAAGAAGAAGAAGAGGATGAGGTGAGGAAGTTGAAAGAACTAGGTGAAGGTAAGAAGATGCGTACTGAGAAGGTGTCTGTTGTAAATGACAAAACGAAGATTTAAAGTAAATAAAGAAATAATAATTATTATTATTATTATTTATTTATTTATTTATTTTTTTTTTTTTTGAAAGAAATAAAATTTGAATTTAACGGATAACATAAAATTAAATAAAATAAATAAGCCTAAATATGAAGGGAAGACTATTATTTTTCTATCTATCTCTCTCTATCCATATGTCTATGTCAAAATATGTATAAAGTTTACAGTATGAATATATATATATATATATATATATCAATGCTAAATCTTCTTTTTCTTTTTCTTTTTTGTTTTTTCCTCTTCTCTTAGATGTGTCTGACCTCACCTATTTAAAACCGCAACTCCAATAATAATAATAATAATAACAATAATAATAAATGGGGAACTCTCACACAGGGCGGGCAGGAGAAGGGCAGGTGCTACAGGGTGTTACCCCCCTTCCCCCCACTGATATCTCTCACAACCATCATAATTATAATTATTTTCATTATTATCAATGTAATAATTATACGCAGCCCAGTGCCTGCCCAGACTGTGGCCGTGCCTTTGACCTCCTCACGCGTGCCCGCAGCTGTCGTGTGTGTGGGGCCTCACTTTGTGTGAAGTGCTGCCGCCTCCGCCGCTGCTGGAAGTGGCGGGCGGTGTGTAACTTCTGCATGCATAATTGTTTACTCCAGTACTGTGAGGAGAAACAAGATCAAGAGCTGAGAGAGGAGTCCGTTATATTACAAGAACAACAAGAAGAACTACAAGAGGAGCAGGAACAAAGTATAATACGGCGTGAGTTAAATAATAATAATAAGAAGAAGAAGCGAAGGGATCCACTGCGTATGCTGCAAGGATGTTTTGTGGGAGGGTGGGGGAGTGGAGAGAAGGTTCTCCGAAATGGGCGAAGTGGGCGAAATGCCCTGGAGGGGTAAAAAAAAAAAAAAAAGAAAAAAAAAGAAAAGAAATTAGTAATAATAATAAAAACAATGGGTTTTTTTTTTTTTTTGGTGAGTTCTTACCTATATTAAAAGAATAGTGTATTTTTATTTCCTTTTTTTTTTTTTTTTTTGAATTGATTTTTTTTTTTTTTTTTTCCCTTTATTTGAAATGAAAGCAAAGTAAAAAAGAGGGGAAAAAAAGGTTAATTGAGTACCAGTGACTATGGGAAGGTTTAGTACTAGATAAAGATAGTACGAAAGCAATCGGAGTAAAAATAGAGATAATTTGATCCATTTATTTATTTATTCTTATTTTTATTTGTCTATAAATGTGTAAGCAAAGATACTTTCAAAGAAACAGAAGAAAGAAAAAAAAAAAAATAATAATAATAATAATAATAATAATACAAGTGACCCTAATTTTTTTTTTTTTTTTTCTTTCTTTCTATTGTGTATTTTTTTTTTTTTTTCTTGATATTATATTTGTCCTTGACCTATCTTGGATTTTTTTTAATTCCCTTAATTTTGTCTTTTTCTTCTTGTTGTTGTTGTTGTTTTCTTCTTTTTGCTTTCCTAATCCTTTTTATCACGTCTTTTATTATTTATTATTATTATTTTCTCCTTTTTAATTCTCTTTTATAAGAAAAATTCAAGAGAAAAAAGAAAAAAAAAAGGCTGTGTTTGTAGTAATAATATTATTTATGGGTCAGTATTTAGGCTTCCCTGGCACCCACGCCGAGGTCCCAGCTGAGGTCAGGGAGAAGATTGAGCCTGTGGAGTACACCCCAGCCCCGCCTGAGGCCAGACCGCAGGACAGGCGCCAGTGTGAGGGCTGCGGGGAGCATTTCTTTTATTATTTCACCCCCAGCACAAACTGCGACTGGTGCGGCCGCCAGCTCTGCACCCGCTGCTGCCCCACGCGTCACTTGTTAGGAGGGAGGCCGGGGTGCCTGGAGTGTACACGTCGTGCATTTGTAATAAAGCGGCAGGAGATGTTGGCGCAGCACCTCGCGTGTAAAAAGGCAGGGGCACGTCCTGCAGAGGTAAAGGTAGAAGTAGATGTGATGTGATGTGATGTGATGTGATGTGATTTGTAGTGGTGTGAGTGAGTGAGTGAGTGAGTGAAAAGTGTTGATGATATTGTTGCTATGATTATTGTTTTTTTTTTTTTTGTTTGTTTTGGTGTTGTTTCCATATTGCATATTTTAAAGTTTAATTTATTTATTTATCATAAATTATTATTATTATTATTATTATTTTCCCATATTGTGAAAAGTCAATTAATATATATATATATATATATATATATGTGTTTAACTATGATAATACTATCTTGAAGGAAATATATATAATTTTTATTTTTTGCATTTTTATTTCTTTAGTTAATCACTCCATTATATTATTATTTTTTTTTTTTAATTCTCTTTCTTATTTCTTATTTCTTTTTTTTTTTTTTTTGTTTTTGTTTTTCTGTGTGTTTAATAACAAATTTATATAAACTACATTAGGTGCAGTAAAAAAAAATAATAATAATAATAATAATAATAGTAGTAATAATAGTCGTTTTTACATATATATATATATATATATATATATATATATTTTTAGTTGAATTTTAATGCGTTCCTTTATGAGAAAATGCAACCCCACCCTGGATTCTACTAAACATTGTAATAACAATTTTATTATAAATACTTCTTTTTTAGCAAAGAATTCTTTTCAAAAATATTTTTGTAGTCACTATCCCTCTACTACTATTACCAATAATAATAATAATAAAAACCCATCATTACCATATACTGTCATTCACGGTGAAGGCAGTAGTGTTGAAGTTCGAGCCTGGATTCATGGAGTTGAAGTGGAGCGGGCCGCCTATGAACAATTGTTATATTTATCTCACATGAGTGAAATTATTCATCACCCAATAGCTGTAATGCCTGATATTCACACAGGACATGGGGCTACAGTGGGAACTGTTATTCCTACAACGCGTGCCTTAATTCCAGCAAGTGTTGGAGTAGATATTGGGTGTGGTATGATAGCTGTTAAAACAAGTTTAACAGAAGAAGATCTATTTTCTTCTTTATCTTCTTCTTCTTCTTCATTAGCTGAATTAAGATTAGCAATTGAAATAGCAGTTCCACATGGGAGGACACATAATGGGAGAAATTCACTTGATGCGGGGAGTTGGCGAGGGAAAATACCTCAAAATGTTATTAATATTTGGAATACACATTTAAAAAAGGGGTTTGAGGAGATTTGTAGTATGCAAAATATGATTGAATCTAGTAATAATATTGAACACTTAGGAACACTTGGTGGGGGTAATCATTTTATAGAAATTTGTATAGATGATGATATAAATAATGAATTAAAAAAACCGCATATTTGGGTAATGTTACATTCTGGATCAAGAGGTGTTGGAAATCGTATTGGAAATATATTTATTGAATTAGCTAAAAAAGACATGGGAAATCATATTATGAATCTTCCAAATACTGATTTAGCATACCTTCGTGAAGGATCAGTACATTTTGATCAATATGTTAAAGCTGTTAATTGGGCACAAAACTATGCGAAATGGAATAGAGAAATTATGTTAGAAAATGTATTACAAGCTATGCGAAATAACCTTAAAAAAACATTTACTGTAGATACACTAGCTATTAATTGTCATCATAATTATATAGAACGTGTTTTATTACACAAAAGTAAAGAATATGTTTGGTTAACACGCAAAGGTGCAACATCCGCACGAAGTGGAGAATTTGCTATAATTCCAGGAAGTATGGGAGCTAAAAGTTATATTGTGCGTGGAAAAGGAAATATATTAAGTTATAATTCATGCTCACATGGAGCAGGTAGACGTTATAGTCGAGGTGAGGCAAAAAGACGATTTACATTAGAAGATCATGAGTCTGCTACTATAAATGTAGAATGTCGAAAAGATGCTGATGTTTTAGATGAAACTCCAATGGCGTATAAAAAAATTGATGATGTAATGCAAGCTCAGCAAGACCTTGTAGAAGTAGTTTGTGGTCTTAAACAATTGCTTTGTGTAAAAGGGTAAAAAGGAAAATAAAAAAAGTTTTTTCTTGTTTTTCTTTTGTATTCTTGTATTTTCAATAAAGTAATCGTAATTGAGAAGAGTAAAAATAATATACTATTATGAAAATTTTATATCTGAATAATAATAATTATTATTATTATTATTAATATTTTTTTATTTCTTTCTCTTCTTTCCTTCCTTAGTCTCTATCTTATTTTATTTTATTTTATTTTTTTTTTATTTTAGTTTATTTAATTTCATTTACTTACTTATTCAACAATGTCACAGCTTGTAAACACGGCGCCCACATTAACAGAGTTGCCGCGACTTAAATATAAAGAATACACCCCACATATTGAAGTAAGTTTCTGGTATGAACTCTGTAAACGTAAATTACATGAATGGCGTCTGCAGGAGCCAATTGTTCCTTTAACTCTTTTTAATTCAATTCATAATTATAATTCTGCTGCTACGGCAAATACTGTTTCTGTGAGAAGAGAAAGTTTAGGAAATGATAATGCTACCGTCGCGGCGGGATTACGAGCTAGTTTAGATAATAATAATAATAATAATAGTGGGGAGGAAGTTTGGTCGATTACAACTTTGTTAAATGGAAAATTACAAAATTTTAATACAATAGAGCAATTAAAAGGTTTACCTCGTCGAGAGATGATGTGGTGTGTGATGCGGGAGTTAATATTAACTCCATTAATATTAGCTAATAATGGTGATAATGATGAATCTACAAGTGAAAAACTAGAAAAATCTTGTGAAGAAATAAATTTTGCTCTTGCTGCAATTTTTACTTATTCAGATTTAAAAAATTATCGTTTTTATTATGCTATGGCATTTCCTGTACTTGATTTAGGTTCCCCAGTTTATATTAAAAGTCGTATTAAAGGTGGATATGCAGCTACTTTATCTAATAATGGTATTAATTATTTCCCTAATAATATAGTAGTAGATAGTATTCATGCGCATTTAAAGGAAAGATTAAGAAAATATCCAGATAGAGGTCCTAATCCTTTTATAGTTATTTTTAATAATGATAAAAAAGAAAAAGAAAATAAAATAAATTTTTTTTCTTTTACACCTTCTATTATTAAACAAATAAAAGAAACAGAAAAATTTATTATTGTTATGGCAGATACTTCAACTATGGAAGAATCTCCTGGATGGCCTACAAGAAATGTTATTGGTATACTTCGTCTTTTAAATCCATCTATAAAATCTTTTATTTTATATTGTATACGTTATAATTATGTAGAACAAAGTATTTTATTTGATTGTATTTGTGATCCAATTAATTATACATTAAAAGATGTTATGTTATCTGATTCTGTACCTGAAAAAAGAGAAAATAATAACTCTATGATAAAAATTCTTGGATGGAATGAACGCAAAGGTAATGTTTCAAATATATATTCTATTGATCTTAGTGCTGTAATGTCTCCTGAACGTTTAGCAGAATCTAGCGCGCGATTAAATCTTAGTTTAATGAAATGGCGAATGCTTCCAGATCTTCACTTAGATAAATTATCAAATTGTAAAGCATTAATATTAGGAAGTGGAACTCTAGGTTGTAATGTTGCCCGACATTTATTAATGTGGGGTGTTACAAAAATAACTTTAGTAGATCGAGGAAATGTTTCCTATTCAAATCCAGTTCGACAAACATTATTTGAATTATCTGATGTAATTAATTCATGTGAAGAAGAACGAAATAAAGCAATTGCGGCCGCTAAAGCTCTAAAACGTATTTTACCTACTGTAGAATCAAAAGGAATATGTTTAAATATTCACATGCCAGGCCATCGTATTGATAAAATATATGAAGATAAAGCTATATCAGAAATTGAAACATTAGATGCATTAATTCAAAGTCATGATGTTATTTTTCTTTTAACAGATAGTAGAGAAGCTCGATGGTTACCAACTGTAATAGCTAGCGCCTATAATAAACCTACAATTAATGCTGCATTAGGATTTGATACTTATCTTGTTATGAGACATGGTATTAACTCAACAACAGAAAAAGAAAATAATAATAATAATAATTCTTTAAAACTTGGATGTTATTTTTGTAGTGATGTTGTAGCTCCACGAGATAGTATGACGGCGCGAACATTAGATCAACAATGTACTGTAACTCGTCCTGGAGTTTCTGCAATTGCAGCTGCAACAGCTTTAGAGTTATTAGCACAATTATATAATCATCCATTAGGATTTGCATGTCCTCCATATACAGAAAATAATTTAGAACAACAACATGAAGAAGAAAAGAAAAAAAAGAAGGAAGAAAAGGTTTCTAATGATGTTAATGATTCTATTAATATTAATAATAATAATAATAATGAAACATCAAAAAGTGCGGAGGGTATTCTTGGAGTTATACCACATCAAATTCGTGGAAGTGTTTTTGGTCATTGTATTTATACACTTTATGGATATCAATATGAGCTATGTACAGCTTGTTCTAATCCTATTATAACAGCTTATAAGAAAGAAGGAGCATTATTTGTGCTAAAATGTATTAATGATCCTTTATATATAGAAGAAATATCTGGAGTAAAGGCTTTTAAAGAAAAAATTAATCTTGAAGATTTTAGTGATTGGGATGTGGACTCAAGTAGTGATTAAATTTTTAGTGTTAGAGGAAGAAAATTAAGTGATTTTCTTTTTTTGCTTTTTTGCTTTGAGTTTTGAAAAAGTTTGATTTTTGTTTATGACTTCTGTTTTTTTTTTTTTTTTTTTGTTTGTATATATGTGTGAATATATTTTCTTATCAAACTTTTTTTCTTTTTTTTTGCTTATTATCATATTTAAATATATTACAATAGGGTGGGGAAAACATTAAAAAAAAAAAAGAAAAAAATATAATAAAAGGAAGAAAGGAGTTGTTACTTGTCTCTCTGTGTTTAAAATATTGTTTTCTTTCTTTTTTTTTTTTTCTTTTTTTTTTTCTTTCTATATATATATTTGTAGTTATTTAAAATGCCAACCTCATCTATTGGATTTCGTGCAAAACGTCCACGCACTGATGAGCATAGCGAACATGAAGAAGAATTACAAAATTCACAATTAAACTCTTCTTTTTCTTCTTCTTCCTCTTCACATGCTGCTATAATAGAAATTACACATGGAATTACACACTCGCATGCATTATTATATGAGCAAAGGTCTACTGAGTTCTCTGAGTCTTGTCAAAATATGCAAACATTATTAAATTCTCCATTATTTCGACATAAAACACAACGCTTTTTATTACCTAGTGTATATGAAAATAAATTAAATGTTTTTGCAGAAGTTGGGGTTATACAACTTGTAGCGAATGATGGTAAAATGCTTGTTTTTACATCTGATCATATTGCGCCAGTTCATGTTCCTTTATTTATTGGACAAAGAGTTTGTATTGGAGATGTTATTCTTTTTCAACGACCTATACAAGAAGAAAAAGAAATAATAGAAGAAGAAAATAATAATAATAATAGCGGAGAAAATTCTATATTAGTAGAATTTATAACTTTAGATCCTTCAGCACTTACAGATATTACAGATTGGTCTCATGCTGCATCATGGAATGTTTTAGAATCTCTAAAATGGATACGAAAATTACTTTCTTTCCCTCCTGGTCTTGCACAATTAACATGTATTATGGAATCTTTTTGGGGAGATAATAATAATAATAATAATAATAATAATAATAATAATAATAATAATACATCTATTAATGGATGGTCACGATCCCTACAATTACCAATTCTTGTTAGAAAAGTAAAAGATAAAACACACGAATTAGAAATACGAAAAGTTTTACAAATTAAAAAAGTAATTTTTTCCTTACTTCGTCTTTATGTAGGAATATTACTAAATGCGGAGTCTATTATAGTATTACCACGTTTAATAGAAGATATAGTGTATCAATTTATTGCATCTCCACTTTTTGTAGAAGGTCTAACAGAAATTTTACCTCAAATGTCAGGAATAGTTTCTGTTTCTGCTTGGGCTAATGCACAGCAAACTTTTATAGATGCTATAAAATTAGCATTACGTTTTATTTGTAGAGAAGTAGAAGAAAATGAAACAAAAGGAAGAAAAGAAGTACGAAAACTTGCTGAAAATGGATTTTTAACAGTTTTACATCGTATTTCAGGATTTATTATACAACCTCAAGTAAATACAAATTCAATTAAACATATAGTAGAAGAAATAGTTCGTGTTGGTGTATTTCGTAGTATAATACATTGGATTCATCATAGAGATCGTAAAATTGAACATACAAGCTTAGTAGAAAATGCCCATCATCCACCTAATTTACAAGATATTAAAGATCTTCATGGATTAAAAGAAACTACTGTAAAAGAAATGAAAATAGCTATGACACAAATATATATTCCATATCTTCGTCAGGAAACTTTACGTTTTGTAGAAAATGCTATGTTAGCAACTTATGCGGAATTATATGGGCCTGCTGCACGTGCAGTCTCAAATTTCTTAGAAGCTGCTGCTACAATGAAAGAAGATGGAAGTGAAGGACATTTTAAACAACAAAAAAAATTATTACGTGTTATTGAGGTAAATCAACCTGCAATTTATTCAGAATTTTCTAATTACTCTTTAGAGGAAGTTCAATTACAGTCTTTGTTTGGAACTCCACTCTTGATAAGTTTTCGTGTAACAGAAGAAAATAAAAATTATCATTACCTTCGTCAATCAACATCTACGTTTGGGTTTATTCTTTTAATGATAAGTGGTAAATCATTTACATTTCCTATTATTATGTATAATAACAAAGAAAATAATGATAATAATGAAGAAGAAGAAAATAAAAATTCTTTTACATTAACAGCATATATTCTTAGAGATAAAGATATGTTACCTTCATTAATTGCAGCTAGTGCTTCTTCTTCTTCAAATATAGAAGATAGTATCCCTGATGCATGGTTATTTTGTAATGATTGTCATAACTTTGATAAAAATGATAATTATAATTATAATGAACAAACATATTTTCAAGAATATTTCTCTTTACCTTTTTTACCTCCAGGAACATCTCCTATTTCTTATTTTTTATACATTTTACATCTTCAATCTATACGTACTCGATTACGGCAAGAAGAACAAATTGGATTAAGTGAAATAAATCGTGTTAAACCTATTGTTGGTAGTCTTGTGAGTCAAGTTGGGAAAAATAATAATAATAATAATAACTCCACTCCAGGAGCTTTACTTTGGTGGGGAAATACTAATAATAATAATAATAATAATAATAATAATAATAGTAATGGAGTAGGATCAAGTGACTATTTTGTCTACTCCAATACATTAACAGGAGAAGCAGAAGCTATTCATCAATCTCTTAATGAAATTTTTCCTACTTCTACCTTTACTCCCTCACAAATGGAGTGTTTACATACATTAACTTCACAAGGCACTGGACTTAGAACACTTGTGGGTGCTATTGGAAGTGGGAAAACAACTCTCCTGCATGCGTTAAGTATTTTACGCGGAAATATATATGAAATATTACGTCGACAACATCAACCATTATGGGTAATGCAAATTAAACACACTTCACAAACAATTTTAAATCATAGTAGTGAATTAGATATGGTAGAGGAAGTAGAAGATATATTTAAAGCTAAAGATGGGGCCGCCGCAGCACGAGATCTTTCAGAAGAAATTGTAGATGCCGCATTAATACATTTATATGAACATGTACAATTAAGTGAAAAATTACGACTTTGTCAAGCTCCATTGCTTTTACGACCAAGAGCATTAAAACAAACACCTCCAGTACATATTTCTAATGTAATACATAAAGAAATAGATACACTGACACAATATTTTAATTCTATTGAAGATGTTATTTCTCAAAGTTATTTAAGATCATTAAAAGCACCACTTACTTCTATTTTAAATTCACGTTTAAATACTCTTAAACGTTTAGGGGATTTTATTAATATTTTAAATAAATCTATGGAAAATGATGATATATCTAAAGGAGAATGGAAAATTTTTATAGAACTTTTACCTTGGATTATGTCTAAAAAAGAATTAAATGATACAATTAATGAATCTTTAAAAAAAGGAAAAACTTGGATTTCTTATTTATCTGAAGATATTTGGGATAATTTAACAGTTAAAAAGGGAAGTGAAATTATTAATAATACTAAGTATACTAATAATAAAATATGGGAAAGTATGGAACCTATAACAGGTTTATTTAATCCTGTTACATTACCTAATGCATCACGTAGTTTGTGTAAATATCAAAAATCTGAAGCTGCAGGATGGCGTGCAGTTTTTGGAGAAAAGCAACGTGAATTTATTTCTTTTATTCAACAAGAAATTATGGAAGAAGTACAAGATTTATTTGAAATTTTTTTTAATCTTATAAAATCTGTTGCTTTAACATCACAAATATCTAAAGTTACAGTAGTAACTGCTACTGGATCTTCATTATTAAAAGAAATTTCTTTTTTACGTGTATGGCAACCTAGACAACTTATTATAGATGATTATGATCAACTTGATGATGCTATTTATTTAACATTATCTCCAGCAACTACTGTAACTATTTCTCATCAAAAAGAATCACCTTTTGAACATGAACAACATCTTCCTTTAGCAGTATTAAAATATTTACAAAAAGAATTACATGGTAAAGCTCTTTCTTCTACTGTAGTATTAACAGAATCACTTAGATTTACTAGTATAGAACTTCATAAAGCTTTACAATTATTTCGTAATAGTTCATTAAATTTTTATCCTCAAGGAAATTCTACATCAACATCTTCATCATCAGTAGTAGTAAAGGGTAAATCTGGAGTTAATGAAAGTATAAATAATAATAATAATAATAGTGATGATGATCAAGGAATAAATTTACAAGGTGCACTTCCAGGATTTTCATCACCATCTTGTATAGAAATTTGGACACATGCGATGTCATCAACAACAAGTTTAGTTAGTGATGGTCTTGCAGCTGCTTTTTTTGCTAATCGTATTAAAAGTATTGATTCTTCAATTTCAGTTACTATTTATTCTGGTATTGTAAAAGATAAAGCTGCTATTATTGAAGGTATGATGTTAGCACCTAATGGAAATGAAATAAAAAATAAAATTCCAATTTGTATTTTACCTTTTATTCCAGATACTTATGTTGAACGTGATGAAGAGTGTGATATAGCTATATTATGTCTTTCAGGAATTATTAATAAATTAGGTTATATTTCAGGAGTTGAACGTCGTCGACAGGAATGGGAAAAATTAACTTCTCAACGTTTTTTTATACAATGTATTGAATGGTGGTTATGGAGAGCTGCTTCGTTTGCTCGTCGTGGAGTTTTATTAGTTGGAAGTAACGAATTATTTCGCTATCTTGAACCTCTACAACGGGTGGAACGATTTATTCTTCAAGTAAGAGAAGAATTTGGATATTGGCTTCCTCCTGAAGTAAAAGGTTCTATTTTAGCTTTACGTTGCCCAGATCATTCGAATTGTCGTCAGTTAGCTATATTAAATTATACAGATTTCACTGGATGTCATGTGCGTGTTATTGGAGTTGAAAAGTGTCGTTCTCTGTGTTTAGCATCATATGAAAATTGTACCAATACATCTCATGCTTGTATAGAAACTTGTCATATAGCTTGCTCTAATAATAATAATAATAATAATAATAATATTATTATCACTACTCCCCCCTCTCATACTAATTGTCCTTTTCCATGTGCAAAAATTCAATCCTGTGGTCATATTTGTATTCGACGTTGTGGTGAAATTTGTCAACCGTGTGAATTTATTGGATTACAAGAACTTTCATGCGGGCAACGTGTTGTTTCAGGTATGTCTGATGCTGGCCCTATACAAACAATTATTCATCATTTTCAACGTATTCCCTGTGGGGCGGCACCTCAATTATGTAAAGAAATTGTAACTCTTCGTTGTTTACGCTGTGGAGAGAAAAATCAAATCGAATGTTATAAAGTTACGGCTCGTGGTGGAATGGAAAGTGCAACATTATCAGAAATGGAGTGTAAAGGATGTATTGCGTTATTTAATAAAGTAGCGAGGGAGTTTGGAGTAACGGAGGTGGAGCAGGTGTTATTATTATTATTAATGGAAGAAGAAAAAAGCAATAATAATGATAATAATAATAATAATAATAAGAATAAAGAAAGTAGTGATGGGGCACTTCCTATCGATCGGCTACCAGAGGAGGCAAAGTTAAAATTACAAAAGTTTCAAACTGTGGCCGCAAAAAAAGCGGAATTAATGATGAAAAAAGAAGCTTTAGAGACGACACAGGGAAGTCAAAACTCAGAGTTTTATAAACTTCAAGAGATTTATAATCGTATGAAAGGACAACAAGAGGAGGAATTACGTGCCCATCGACAACGAGTACAAGAGAGTAATCAATCATGGGCAAAGATATTAAAACAAAAGTATGAAATACAAATAGCGGTAAATGAAGAAATGAATACAGAAATTCCACTTTTGATTAGTGAAGCAATTGCTGAAGAAGAAAGACAAGAGTCATATCTCTTTGTTTAAAGAATGATATGAGTTTGTTGTATTGTTTAAATATATAACATTAATAATTAAGGTATATATATATATATATATGTATATATATATATATGTATCGTGTGAATTAAGAAAGCGGTTAATGTGAATCTGCATGGTTATTTTATTTTATTATTATTTTTTTTTTTCTTATTTTATTATGTATAAAATATATATATATATGTATATGTTTGTTCCATTTTTTCCCCACCTATGCTTCTCTCTCTTTCTATATATAGTGCTTAACTTATTCTTTTTCTCTCTATATATACACAGAGAGAGATTAAAACAATAAAATCTACAGATGCCCTCATATCGTAGCGCACACTTTTCAACATTTTCTTTATTTAACTCCTCAACCCTACGGCGACCACAAATTTTACCTATACTACTTCAGTCCCCACAAAATAATATATATTTCAATCCTCTTAAACTTTGCATAGCCCAACGTTTCTTTCTCGTACGTTTTAGTGAAACCCCAAATGAGTTTTTTTATAAATTCTTTCTTGATGATATTTTATTTCTCCCTCGCGAGCACACCACCACCCTTCGCTTTGATCTTGACAACTCCTATCAATCCCCACTCGCGGATAATATTCTTAAAACTCTTCCAATGGTGGAGGAGGTTACAATTGGGCCTAATTTTATAACAATACGTCGAGTTGAAAATGAAACAGAAGAAGAACTGGAGGCGGCTGCACGTTATTTTGCAATGAAACTCGGGGCTGGTGTGAATACTTTTGATAATGATAATGATTAGGATTATAATGATAATGCGGCGGCTGCTAGAAACTCTGGGGAGCTTCAGCAACGGGTAACAAATGCTTTACTTGAAAGTGAAAATAATAATAATAATAATAAATTGACTGATAAGCAGGGAATTTCATTACAGGGGCAAAAGGAGAGTAGCAGTGAAAGCGAGAAAAGTGATGTAGTAGAAATCCCTCACACTAGTAATACTACTGCATATGATAATAAAGAGGAAAGTAATCAAAAGCAATATGATAATAATATTAATACTAAAGATGAAGAAAAAGTATCTGGGAAAGAAGTTGATGAAGCTGCACTGCGTGAACTTATTCGATGCACTGACTGGAGTGAACTTAAATTACATATAAGTGGATTATTAACAGATCATTTATTTAGTGGACAACCACACGTAAATCCTAATGCCTCACACCCACACCCTGATACTTTACCACAAGAAAAAGATTCTGAAGTAGTATTAATGTTAAAAGAACTTATTTCAAAAACAATTCGACCTCAATTACAATTAGATGGCGGAGATATTCGATTTATTTCTTTTGATGGAACTATAATGTATGTGTAAATGCTTGGAGCATGTAGAAAGTGTAAAAGTAGTAAAAAAACACTTCGGGATTTAATTGAGCGAACAACTCAGCATTGGATTCCAGAAGTTCAGTGAGGTACGTGAGGTGGAGCGAAACTCACTATTGCGTGATAAACTACAAGGTGAATTTTATAATAATAATAATAATGCATAAGATAGAATGAATGCAATGATATTATTACCTAATGGAGTAATGGTAATAATAATCTCGTTCTTATTATTATTTTTTTTGCTTGTTTGTTTGTTTAGTGTCGTATAATTGTATAAAATAACATCGGTTTTCTATTACTATATATATATTTTTTAATTATTATTATTATTTTTTTCTTGTAATTATTTACTTGAATATATGAGCTTGTGAGGTTAAATTTTGTTTCTAGTTTTTTTTTTGTTTTGTTTTGTTTTGTTTAGGCATTTCTTCACTGTAACTTGTCCTTTTATTTATTTACTTTTTTTTTTTTTTTTGTTTCTATTGTTACTTGATATTCTTTTTTGTAATTTATTACTTGGTGCAATCTCCTTCACACTAGGTCTTTTCCCATATATATATAATATTTTTTATAATTCTTTGTGTTAGCTCTTTGTCTGACAAGATTTTTTTTTTTTTTTTTTTTTTTTTTCCCCTTTTTTTCTTTTCATTTTATTATTATTATTATTATTATTATTTTGTTTTTCCTTTTATTATTAATATATATATATATTTTTTTCTCTCCATCAGTCCACAACAACAGCAGCAACTCACTGCAGCGGTCGTGTGTGGGAGGTAGAGGACTGAACAATAATAAAAGAAGTGAGAAGGAAAGGGACAGGGAGAAAAAAAGAGAAAAAAAAACAACAACAACAACAACAACAACAACAACATATAAAGTAACAAAAAGAAAAAAAAAATATATATATATATATATATCACACATACAAATACAAAACAAAACAAAACAAAAAAAAGGAAGGCAACCAAACAAAAATAAAAAATCATAAATCTGTAAAATCAACCCAAAACAAACAACAACAACAAAAAAAAAAAAAAAAAATAGAACAAGGTACTATTTAACACCAACAACCACAGACAAAAAAAAGGAAAAAGTGTTAGAAAAAAAAAAAGAAAAATCATAATTATAAAAAAATAATATATATACAAAACAAATAAAAAGGGTATATATATATATATATATATTTTGATTATTATCCTAATGGAGGATCGAGATGAAATCACATCCACTTCATTTCGAGTGGTGGTCTCTGAGGCGGAGCCCTTCAGTTTTCAGTCCATTGCCGCCCAGCAGGTGCAGAGTTCGGTGCGCATCACGCACATCACCTTCACACCCCCAGACGTGGAAGAAGTGAAGGCGTACCTGCAGCACCAACAGAAACTCAATAATAATGATAATAACAATAACAATAATAATAATAATAATAATAATAATAATAACATGGGTCACTCCAACGCCACCGTTGCAAGTCTTCGATTGTTGTGTGCCTCTGGTGAGATTGAGCGGTATGCGGTGGCGCTTTTCCCATGGTCCCCTCCCACACAACAAACAGCAGCGGCTTCCACTAATATGAATAACAATATTAATAACAATAATGATAATATTAATAATAACAATAATGATAATATTAATAATAATAATACAGCAGCGGCCCATGCTCATAAAGTGTGTCTCGGTGGTGTCTTTGAGGTCCCACTGCCGCAGGCGAGTGACGTGTGCGGGGGGGTGGAGCTCCGCTTTGATGTTGACGGGGCGGTGTCGTTGGAGGTGGTGGGGCCTGGCAGCGTGACCTTCTTTGGGGAGCAGCACTCAGCCCTGGTCCCGGAGTGGCTCCACCACCGCCTCTTTAACGTGGGGGACGATGATGAGGAGTACGAGAACGATGAAGAGGAGGAGGAATTTAATAATAATAATAATAATAATAATGAGTATGATGATGAGGAGGAGGAGGATGATGATGATGAGGATATTGCGGCAATGTACGAACTTATTGATTGATTGATTGATTGATTGATTCTTTGATTAATGTATAAGGGAGTGTGAGGAATATGAAGTAGTAATAGTCATTAATAATAATAATAATAAAAATAATAAGGGAGAGAGGGAGGGAGGGTGGGTGGAATAAGAAAGAGTGCTTTATTTTGAGATTAATGAATGCTTGTATCTGTATATGCGTATGTGTGAGAAGGTGAGGGTTAATTAATAATAATAATAATAATAATAATAATAATAATATATATATATATATATATATAGATCTATCTGCAAAGTTATAGATATCCTCTTGGATTCTGTAATTTCTTCCACTACTTAGGAAATAGGTTCATTGAATACACAGAGAAAGAGAATTATAGAGGGAAAAAAAAACAGCATTCAACTTAACATATAGTTAAATAAACTATTGAATAGGGGAAAAAATAATAATGATAAAAGGCATTAATTAAAAAATAATTAAACAAAAAAATATATATATATATATAATAATTATTGTTTTTTTATTATTACTGATTCATCCTCCCCTCTCACATCTCTCTTTCTCTCTCTCTCTCTCTCTCTCGCTATATTTTTCTTTTTTCCTCTATACATAAATATATGATGTTTCCCAGCATGCTTTTTCATTAAGAAATTTCTCATTGTGTGCCTTTTTGTTTGTTTATATATATATATATATATAATACGTCGCACTAGAAGAAGAAAAGGAAAGTATGATAGAATGAGGAAGAAAAAAAAAAAAAAAAAACAGTATTATTATTATTAGCAACAACAAAATCAGTAAAAGAAAGAAAGAAAAATCTTCGGTCAGTTAGGTGCAAAAAAAAAAAAAAAAAAAAAAAAAGGAATCTTCTCCTAACATATGCTTATGCGCAGATTTTTATATATTATTTACATGAAAATACTTAATAATTTCATATATTTAATCATATATGTGTATTTTCTCTTTTTTATTATTATTAAACTTGGAGAAAATTGTGATAATAAAAGACTTGTTGTAAATCAACTTCTATTTCTTTTCGTTTCTTTTTTTTTTTTTTTTTTAATTTACAATATTTGCCTTCTAGTACTGGGATTTAGTTTTTGTTGTTATTTTTTTTTTTTTTTTTGTTAGGGTTTTCTGATATTAGTAATAATATTTTTAGAAAAAAAAAAAAAAAAAGTAGTGGAAAAGGAATTTAATAAAAGGTAAAAAGAAAGAAATTATTATTATAGTTATAGTTTATTATTAGAAGAGGGAGAGGGTACTTTTACCTCTTAGCATGAATTTTTGAATACTGAAAATAAATTGAGTTATTTCTCTTAAAAAATAAAAAAAATAATAATAATAAGTGATAGCATTTCAAAAAGAAAGAACGAAGACAAGATATACGTGTCTTCTTTTCTTTTCCTGTCATTACTCTTATTATTATTTGTTTTTTTACATATTTGCATTCTACTATAATCAGCTTAAAGTATCTTTATTATTATTATTATTCTCTTTGTGATTGATTGCGTGAGTGCATTTTATTTAATATTTATATTAATAATTTTTCCCTTTCATACTTCCTATTTGTGATGGCCACCAACACCAACACTTTACAGTTCTCAATTCAACATAAAATTGATTTGGAGTTGTTGTTAACATTTTGTGCTAGGCCCGTCCCAAGAGCTCTCGCGTGTGTCTCGCCATGGTTTCGTCGCCGCATGGAACAATTAAATTGGAATAGTCTTGTGGCCCATACAATTCCTACATATTTCCCTGAATTCATAGAGAATTCTAATAATAATAATAATAATAATAATAATAATGTGGACACGGCAACACTTATTCTAGGAGATGGAAATATATTTCGCGAAGGAGTTGCCGTCCCGCGCCGTCACCGCCGCCCACTCCCACCAGGTCACACACATCATAATGCAATGTTAATTGATCAATTATTTCGTCAGGGTTTATTAAATAATAATAATAATAATAATAATAATAATAATAATAGCAGAGAAACACAATCTTTCATTTGTCTGCAGGGAAATACAAAAGAAATACTCGTAATGGAGGATACTTCTGCGACATGTCATATATTTCTTTCAAATGATATTTCACATGTATCAAATTCATTATTGTATTGGCTGCAGCGGCCACGTCTAGATGCAGATAGGCGATGGAATGCAAGAAGTCGAGTTCCATTAGCTGTTGATGAAATGACAAGAGAAAATATAAATATAAATAATAATAAAGAGGATAATGAGGAGGCTTGGAAAATTAAAAATTCTGATGGAAGTTGTTGTGTACTTTCACGTGCACGTGGATTAGCAATTCATATTACAGAACGTCATTTCACATGGCTTGCTAAAGCACTTGTAATGAATTTATCAAATTTACAAGAATTATATTGTACATTAGATGAAGGAATGTTACCAGCACCAAGAGAATTATGGTGTTGGATTAAAAATATGCTTGCTGGTAAACCTTCTTTTCGTGTACTTTGTATTTCACCTCGTCCTGCTCCTATATTAGGTTTATCAAGAAAAAATTTTGATAATGATGATATTCTTGCACCATATGTTGAAGAAATAGAATCTGGAAATAGTTGTAGTGGTTTTTTTAGTCGTAGTGGTAATGGTTATCGTCATATTGGAGGTAGTAATAATAATATACAATCTATAGAAAATATAAATCAAAATTATAATAGTAGTTTTTCTGTTTTAGAGAGTTCATATAATATGTCACATAGTAATACTATAAAAAGTGATGGATATGATAGTTTAGTTGAAATATCTGAAAAATTTTGTAATGTATCTAGACTTCTTAACACAAATGATTTAAAAGGATTAGAAAATTTAATTTCTCTTGAAGTTTTATATATTTGTCCTTCTGCACTTGATTCATTACCTTTCCTTACTAATGCTACAAAATTAAAAGAACTTTATATTCTTTCAAATTCAAAGTTACATAGTTCTGGGTTAAATGGGCTAGAAAATTTACCTTCATTAGAAATTTTATGGCTTGAAGGTACTTCTGTTAGGAAACTTTCTAAACTTCGTTTTTCTAATACATTAAAAGAATTACATGTGGCACTTGATTCCGCTTTTAATTCATCTTTTTTAGAAGGAATTGAATGTATAAAAACATTAGAAGTTTTACATCTTGAACGTGTTTTTATTGATAATCTATCATTTATTGGTGAAAGTAAATCAATTCAAGAAATTATTTTACATGCTTGTCGAATATTTTCTACAAAGGCGTTACAAGGAATAGAAAAAGCACCTTTAAAATATATTTCTTTTTCTTATACAGATGGAATAAAGGATATTAATTTTTTAAAGAATTGTAAAACTATTTGTAAAATTTTATTAACTCGTTGTAATGGAATTAGTACAAATTCTATTAATGAATTAAAAAATTTACCCCAATTAGATTTATTAGCATTAGAATATACTCGTGTAGATTCAACTAATGTATGGGCTGAAAATTTATCTTTAAAACACCTTAGATTAAATGGTTGTAAACGCATATTATGGGGATCCATTAAAGGATTAGAATATTGTAAAAACTTGCAATATCTATCATTACAAGATACAAATGTTATAAATGTAGAAGCTTTATATTCTTCTTGTAGTTTAGTAGAAATAGATCTTAGTTATTGTAAACATTTAAAACAAGAAGGAATAGAAGGTCTTGTAAATATTTCTACTCTTAAAATTATTCGTTTACGATATACTGGTATTACAAGTATATCTTTTCTTAAAAGTAGTAAATCTATTGAAGAAATTTATATAGATCATTGCCTATATATAAAAAATGAGGGATTATATGGTATTGAATTAATTCCAAATTTAAATATTCTTTCTATGATAAATAGTGAAGTAAATGATATTAGTTTCCTTGGAAAAAGTTTAAGTCTTAAGGTTTTACATATTGCATCTATGGATAGATTACGTACATCTGGTTTATCTGGTATTGAATATTGTTCTAAACTTAATTATCTTAATATGTCATTTTGTGGTGTCGATGCTGTTACTTGTTTATCTAATGGATGCTTTAATTTAAATTATCTTGATCTTCGTGGTTGTCAACAACTTACAACAGAAGGTATTAAAGGACTTGAAAAACTACCTATGTTAACTGATTTAATTCTTGATGATCTTGATCTTATTACCGATATTAACCATCTTAGTTTTTCTTCTTCATTAAGGAGACTAAGTGCTAAACGGTGTCCATCACTCACTATTAAAGGGCTTTATAGTCTAGTTATGAAACCAAATCCCATAAATTTAAATCTATAATAATAATAATAATAATAATAATAATAAAGGAAATAATACTAATACTGAATTAATGGTTGTAGAATAAGGGAAAAAAAAAAAAAAAACGATGTGTCGATACTTGTCAATTCTTTTTTTTTTGTTGTTGTTGTTGCTTTTTTGTTATTCCACTCTATTCTTTTTTTTTTTTCCCCTCTTATCTACACTAATATAGTTTCGATATTAAAGACTTAAAACAAACCCCTAAAATGGCAAATATTTCCGGTAACAGGACTCCGCAAGATAATGAGGTGCAAGTATGGCCTCTAGCCCTCACTGCTGAAGAATCAAAAGAGGCAAAATATTTACATCCTGAAGCTAAAGTTTTATTTCATAAAGTGCCTTGCTTGCGCTGCCTCCCTATACTGGGATCTGTTTTACAAGCTTTTGGACTAAAAACTGCGTCATCACTTGGATTGGTGTATATACTTAATAAAGGAGTGGCAAATAATATTATAAGATACTCACTTTATCCAATGTATATGCGAAGATTTAAAGTAGAACCTGCTGTATATCAAAGAATGTCAAGTATATCTTCAATGGGATGGTCTATTAAACCTCTTGCAGCAGTTTTAAGTGATACAATCGCAATATTTGGTTATACTAAACGTTGGTATTTGGTTGCCTCATGTGTACTCGGCGCTGCCTGTGCTCTTGGATATGGTCTTTTACCAGCAACAAATGTAAGTGCCAGTATTGCATCTGGTCTTGTTTTTGTATCTAATTTTTGTATGGCGAATGTTGATGTTTTATCAGAAGGACATTACAGTCGTCTTGTAAGGCATCATCCCAGACCAGGTGCAGATCTTATATCATGGGTATGGGCAATGATTACTCTTGGTCAAATAATTGCTGCAGCTATTCAAGGTCCTATATCTGACAGTGGTAATCCTCAAATTGGTGTCTTTACTTCCTCCGCTTTACAGTTATTCTGTGTAATATTTTTTATATTAAATTGGTTCGGTGAAGCTCGCAACCAAGTCTCTCGCATGGAAGATTATCTTTTCCTAACAGAAAATAATAAACAAGATAAAAAAACTGATAATACTGCAGAAGGTATACATTTGGAAAATGAAAATGTGATGATAATAAGTCAAATGGATAACTATCTACGGGATGATCTTGTTGTTGATGAAGAAGGAAATACACAATCAATAACAACATTAAAAGAAGATAATATACCACTCTTACCATTAAAAACTTATTGCCGAGGGGTTTTTGAAATAAATACTGAAGTTATAACTCGTAATAAACGTGTTGTGGGATATGGAACACTTATGACACTTGGAGTAATATCTATGGCAGTACTAACAATTCTGGGAGATACCTATCAATTACTTTACGGATCTATTGTTGTTTCTGTTGTTCTTTGTGCATTTGGTTTCTACGCACTCCCATTAACAGTTGCCAAAGCAAATCTCTTTAGTTATATTCAATTGGCATCATATATTTTAATTCCTGGTGCACTTGATACCTTTTATATGGCAGATTCCCATTGCTTACCTGATGGACCAAATTTTTCTCAGACTTTTTATAATACTATTGGTGGATTCATTGGAAGTGCTGCAGGTATCGCTGGTGTATACCTCTTCAGTGCATTATTCTCTAAGAGCTCTTACCGTCTTACCTTTGTGGTAACAACCATTATTTTAATGCTGGGAGGTATATTTGATCTTATCATTGTGGAGCGTTGGAATCGTCCATATGTTAGTGATAAGCTTCTTTTTATTATTGGTGATTCCGTTGTGTATCAACTCTGTGTGATGCTAAATTATATGCCTATGAATGTTCTAATTGCACGACTTTGTCCTAAAGGATCGGAGAGTACAATGTTTGCTATTTTGGCCTCATTCAGCAATCTTGGTCAGGCAACAGGAGGCACGATTGGAGTTATTCTAATGGAGACTGTGTGGCCTGTACGGTCTGAAATTCCTTGTGATTTCAGTAATGTCAGGTGGTTGGTCATTACTGGTCATCTTATTACTCCTATTATATGTATTCCTCTGGTATTTCTTCTTATTCCAAGCGGTCGTGTATGTGATGCCCTGGACGTTGAAGAGGTGTTTAAGAAGAAGGAAACATCGAACAGCAGCAACAGCAGCAGCAGCAGCACTGGGGGTATCAATGAAAGCAGTAATGAACCTATATCTGCTAAATTACCTCTTACAGAGGAATCAAATTTACACCACTGATGATAAAAATAATAACAGTATAGTGACCAACAATGGGTAGTTTTATTTATTTATTTATTTATATATATTATCTAACCTGATATAAATTATTGATAGGTTGTCTAGCGGGCACGACAGCACCCCGCGAACCATCCTACTCGCATTTTAAGTATAAGCTCAAAGAGCAAACGAAAAAAATAAATAAATATAAAAATAAAATGAATTATTTTAAACCTAACAATAATAATAATAATAGAGCGTTATTTTTAAAGAATGATGGTTTGACCCTCATTTTACTCCCCTTCTCAAACTTTAAATTTGACAAAAAAAAAATAATAATAATAATAATAATAAAAACAGTGGCGAATTTCACTGTATCTGCAACATGGGCACAATATTACCCCATTCTTTGTAGATTCTCGCATTCGCCCATAAGAAACTTTCCTCTCACGTGAAAGAAATAGTAAGAAATGATGATGATAAGGAAAAAAATAAGAACTAATAAGTGTAACCTTTTTTTTTTTTTTTTTTTTTTTTTTTACGGTAATAAAATCGGTACATTGTTGTATTTTATTTTGTGCCAGAAGAAAAAAAAATTTTTTGTGTTTTTTTTTTCTTTTTTCTTTATTTTTCTTGGTTTTGTTTTTTGTTTTTTTTCGGTATTTGTTTTAATTCAATATGAAAATAAGTCCTCCTCTGTTTCACATTGCGAAGAGTTTGTTTTGTTTCTCTTTGTGGATGACACACCTACATTTTTCTTTTCGGTTCTTATATTTTTATTTATAGACTATATCTTATCTTAAATTTGGTAGTAAGACTTCAGAAAACAATTCTGATAAGGGGGTGAAGGCGTTTGCAGCATAAAAGAAGGTATTGTCAAGGTGTTTGCAACCATTTCAAAGGCTAACTAACAAAAGAACTAAAGGAAAACACTCTGATTGATTTCAATAGGGTAATAAATAAATAAATATAATTTTTGACTCGGTAAATAATATTCCCATATGGTGGTAGTACCACCTTTTATTTCTCAACAAGCTATGCTTCTCTTGGCTATCGTCATGACCTCTCTACTTTTCCTCAGTGGAACCAGTGCGGTAGAGGATATTATCATTGGAGAATTGGATGGTAC
>JASANY010000715.1:0-28328 GCA_030849755.1 Trypanosoma avium
CAAAAAAAACCCTTCTCTCTTTATTTTTTTAAAATTATTTTATTTTTTTTTTTTTTTTTTTTTTTTAAAAAAAAAAAAAAAAAAAAAAAAAAAAAAAAAAAAAAAAGAGTTTCCCACTTTTTTTTTTTTTGATACCATGCTACCTTACTTAATCTTCTCACATCTATTATTCTTATTATTATTATCATTTTTATTTTTTCTTGTTTGATTTTTATTTTAAAAAATTTTTTTTTTTTTTTTTTTTGTCTCCATCCTTTATTTTTTTTTGATTTTACCCTATATTTTCAATGAAATTTATTTATTTATTTTTTTTCATTTTTTTTTTTTTTCCATTTTCATATATTTTAGTAGCCCTTCCTTCAGATCTCAAGTAATCATTTTTTTTTTTTTTTTAAGAAGAAAGAAGAAAAGGGGCAACAGAAAAGAAATAGAGATTTTTTTTTTTTTTTTTTCTTTATCTGTGTTTGTGTTTACTTGTCTAATAACTACTACACTCATATTTTGTATTAATACTGCTTACCTCTTCGATAACGCAAATTTCACGAAGACTATATATAGATAATTACAACAACAACAAAAAAAAAAAAACATAAAACAAAAGAACAGATTTATTATTATTATTATTTTAATTATTATTTTTGTAGAAGCAATTAAGAAAAAAAAAAAAAGAGAAAAAAATGACAACTCATTCATGGGCAAATTTTGTAACAGCATTAGAATCTCGAGGAGTATCATTTCAACAGGTGCAACATGCATCTGATAGACGTGCTGTTATTATAGCAGCTGGATTTACAGACCCTATTAGTATTGCTATATTAGAAACAGAATGGATGAAGCGAAGTGCGGCAGGAGTAACTTCTACTCCCTCCAATACTACAAATGATATGATAGGGCGAGGCAACTCCTCTGCCTCTGCATTACCTGTAAAAGCCACCTCCCCACCCCCATCCTCCTCCTCCTCTCCTCCTCCTTCTTCTACTTTTATCAATCCAATAAAGTCTGTCCCCCACTTTGCGGATTATACAAAATTAGAGGATGTCCCTGAGGAGATTCAGGACCGGGTGGTGACGGCGGAGGTGCTGGCGGCGGTGGTGGGCCACGGCGGTGCCCTCCTGCAGGCCTCCCGCGAAGGATTTCTCGTCTCCCGCCACGTCCCCGTCTCAATGCGGGGCCTCTGCAAAACTTTAATTCCCATCGCCGACGCCTTCGTGGCACTCCGCAAGGTGGAGCGGGCGGAGTACGTCGGCCGCAGCCTCGTCGCGATGGCACTGGGGGAGGTGGTATCAGAGGTGTGCACGAGTTACGCTCATGAAATTGCAAACTTGCAGAGGTGGGCGCAGGGGCGGGCGATGCCTTTAATGGGCGTCGTCTCAGAAGTCCTCCGCGCTGGGCATCACATTGTGCGACTACGACAAGTGCTACCAACAGACTCTATATTAGATGAGGAAGGAACACTAACAATGGCAGGCTGGCGATTACTGAATCATATTCATGAACAGGCTGGTAAATATGCTGGAAGTAGAGAAGATGATGAATTATTATTACTTTTACTTCGTCGTGCTTCTGTACCATATTTACGTTTATTACATAGATGGATGCATGAGGGAGTATTAGAAGATCCATATGGAGAATTTTTTATTTCAGAAACTCGTCCACCAACAGGTTCTTCTTCTGTAATAGCAACTACAACATCATTAACTACAGCAGGTGCTACAACAGTAATATCAAATGGAAATGGTATTAAAAGTACTGTAGGTCGTATTTTTCCAAATTCTGGATATTCTGATGATTATTTTGGTGAAGCAGCAGTAGAAGAAGCTATAGCATTTGAAAGACGTTTTTCTATGAATAAAAATATGATTCCAAATTTTCTTTTGACAAATTCTAAAATTGCTAAAATGATATTTTATTCTGGAAAATATTGTTGTTTATTACGTGAATATAATGGAACTTTACCTGCATTTGGTGATGTTTCTGAACATATGCTTATTTGGTCTGATGCAGATACATTACATCGTAAAGTTGAAGAATCTTATGAAATTTCTAGTGGAGAAGTTTTACAACTTTTCTTAGGATCTCAAGTTGATCTTCTTGGTCATCTTACTTCATTAAAAAGTTATTTCCTTCATCAACGTGGTGATTGGTTAGTTGATTTTCTTGATAGTGCAGAAGAATTACTTGTTAAATCTCCTGTACAAGTTAAAGTTCATTCTATAAGAGTTTTACTTCAAGCAGCTATTGCAAGATCTTGTGGAACAGATCCATATCATACTTCTATTGGTTGTAGTTTTTCAGATAGTACTATTGAACAATATGTTAATGGTTCTTTTGAACAAGAATTAGATGAATCTGCTCCACGTGGATCATGTGGAAGAAAAAGTGCTATGAGAATTGAAACACGTAGATGTATTGAATTACTTCAATTAGAAGCAGAGTTAAAATGGCCTCTTACAATGGTAATAGATCCTATAGTTTTAAAACATTTTAATGTAATTTTTAGACTTTTTACTTGGTTAAAAATGTGTGAAAGAAATTTAACTACTTCTTGGACAGATGGAACTAGTGAAAATCATCAACTTGCTTATAGTATTAAACATCAATTAATTCAATTTATTCGTCAATTTCAATTTTATGCTGCACATTTTGTAATAGAACCTTTATGGGGTAGAATGATGGGACGTATAGGACAAGCAGATAGTGTTTTTGCAGTTAATAATGCTTTACAAGATTTTTTTGAAGGAGTAAAACTTGGATTAGTTTTATCTAGTGCAAATCGTTTCCGTAGTTTATCACGTATTTTAGAAATTTCTTCAAGTTTTAGTGAAATTGGAAATCGTGATGTCTCTTCACGTCTTAGTAAAGATCAAATGCGAACTACACTACAAAGTATTGAAGAAAAATTTCTTAAAGCACTTTCAGAACTTGCCTCTCCAGTAGGAGCAGATTATCCTCAACTTATTCCACTTTTAACATGGATTGATTTTAGTGGATATTATGATCGTAATGGTGTTTATCGTGTACTCTACGCTGCAGGAGCACCACCAGAAAGTATGAAAAATGTAAGTGTAGAGAGACGTCGGCGTTAAACATTATTATTGTGTGTGTGTGTGAATTGTGTGTGAGTTTACTCTTTTTTTTTTTTTAATGAAGATGTAAGGTTCGTTCTCTCTTTTATTTATATATATATTTTTTCTATTTGTTATTTACTCTATGAATGAATGAATTTTTTTTTTTCCCCTCCCCTATATTTTTCTCTCCTTTCACAAAATAAAAAGTAGGACAAGGTAAGCAATAACCGAAGAACAAAACTCACGCTAGAAATAATGGGAGGTCTTTTCACTAAAATGAAGGAACTCTTCGCGAGTGAAAAGAAACTTGAGATGTGTCTCGTGGGGCTTGAAAACAGTGGGAAAACAACTCTATTAAATGTCCTCTCCGTCGGCCACCCGATTGAAACTTTCCCCACCGTAGGCCTAAATGTTAAAATGTTACGAAAACAAGGCGTACAACTTAAAGTGTGGGACCTCGGGGGGCAGGAGAGATTTCGAAGTGAGTGGGGCCGCTACACACAAGGCTGTGATTGTATTATTTATTGTGTTGACTCCAGTGATTTTCAACGCACCGAGCTCGCAAAGCGGGAGCTGCATCGACTGTTGGAGGATAAAGCGTTACATGGGCTGCCAATGCTGGTCTGTTTAAATAAAATTGACTTGGAACCGCACATGAGTAAGGAGGAGTGTGTGCAGTTTTTAAATTTGCAGGCGATTCATGATAATCCGTGGTTGGTGATTCCAATATCGGCGCTGCGGCAGATTAATGTGAATGAAGTGGTGGATTGGCTGGTAAAGAATGCACACAATTAATTTAATTATATATTGGTAAATGTTTTATTATTATTTCTCTCTGTAGTATTGCAAAAAAAGAGGAGGAAAAAAAAAAAAAAAAACTAATATATATATATATAAATATAAATATTTATTTAGTCTTTGCATATCTGAACAGAATCAAATAATCATTTTTTTTTTTTTTTTTTTTTTTACTGATCTAGTTAGCGGTAATATTGTTTTTATTTTATTTTTATTTTTTATATCGTCAAATGAATTTATCAATGAAAATAATATATATTCATATATTTTTTCCCCATATATATATTCAAAGTATTTCAAACAATATCGTTTGCAAAAATAAATCAAGGTAAATAGAGAGGGGGAAAAAAAAAAAAAAGTACTGTATGAATCTAGTTTTGAATGACACTTCCTTTCTATGACGTATTGTGTTTTTTATTATTACTATTATATATATATATATATTTTTTTTTTTTTAAGAGTAATGATTTTTGGGGGCTTATTTTTATTTTTATTTTTATTATTACTGCTAATAGTATTTTCCTTCAGTTCATCCTTTTTTTATTATTTTTTTTTTTACTATCTCCTTGATTGGGAAAACGATAGATGTAAGAAAAAAAACATATATAGCTTTCTTTGCATATATACAAAATCTCCCCAATAAATAAAATAAAACAATGTCAACAGAGTTACTTGACAGATTACGTGAGCGTTACACCTTTAACTCTAGATGGGATGAGGAAGAAGTAGAAAAAGAAGAATATATAAGTTTATCTCCTACTACTCATAATAATAATAATAATAATAATAATAATAATAAT
This sequence comes from Trypanosoma avium, assembly GCA_030849755.1. Taxonomy (NCBI): domain Eukaryota; phylum Euglenozoa; class Kinetoplastea; order Trypanosomatida; family Trypanosomatidae; genus Trypanosoma; species Trypanosoma avium. The sequence continues at coordinate 4,667 of JASANY010000715.1, forward strand.
AATATTAATAATAATTTTAGTCCTGAGGTGATGCCTCACTGTGATTCTTGCAGACGGCTGGCGGCAAATATTGAATTAATGCAACGCGCGAGAGCAGAGGAGCGACGCACGATTGATCTTCTTACTGTAACTTTATCATGGGAGCGAGCTCATGGATATCGACGTGGGGCAATCCCTAAAGATAATAATAATAATAATAATATTTCACCTATAACTAAGAGTACAGTTTCTAGTCTCAATCCTTCTTCTTTAATGGTAGCATATAACTCTCTTCGAGATTTACAAACGCGTTCAGAAGAAAAATGGTTTGAGCAGCGTTGTAATTATGAAAAACAAATTGCAGAGTTAAAGAAAAATTTAGAAGAGACTGAATATCGACTTAAATTATGTTTACCTTTTAATTAAAAAAAAAAAAAAAAAAACAATGTACAAAGCAAAATGTCTTTAAAAAAAGGAGAGGATATCATAACTCATTCATGAGATATTTGAAATTAATTTAAAAGTAAGTATTACGTATTTTATATATTTTTCTATCGGATTTATCGTTTTTTTTTTTATCGGTTTTATTGTCATATAATATTAATTTATAATGTACGAAAAAAAAAAAAAGGGGGGAGGGGGGAATTTATATTTCTTTTTTTTGGGGGATGGGGTTTTTTTAGTATTAAGATAATATAATATTGTTCAAATCCTTTTTATAAGTATTTTTTTCTTTTTTTCTTGATTATCTACATTTAAAGGAAAGTGTAGGGGAGGGGGGAATATAAAAAAAAAAAAAAAATTTAAAAAGTTTTTAAATCTAATAAAAAGAACAGAAAAAAAAAAAAAAAAAAATAACAAACAAACAAACAAAATGTCCCTTAAAAAAACAACTTTTAAACAACGTGTTCGCAAGAATGATATGAAGGCGCGACATAAAATTTCTTCAGACTTGCGTAAACGCATGCGGGCGGCGGGGCGTAATTATAATCGTTTTGATAATATAGACTCCGGCTCAAGACCTTTAGAAGAATTGGTGAGTGATATTTCTCAAGGCTCCGCGGCCCCTACTCGAGAGCTCGCGATGGATGCTCGGAGTTTAACTGATCTTCTTTTATGTCCTGTAACAGAAACGAATAATAATAATAATAATAATAATAATAATAATAATAAAGTACGTATGGCACTTCCAGATAAACCTTTACCAGATGATCACCCATTAGCATTACCAGCAGTACAAATAGAAGATGATGAGGGAATAAAGGGAAATAAAGAAGGATTAATGAGTTTAAATAAAAATCAATACCGTCATCATGGGGATCCTTATATTTTCTGGGAACGTGTAGGAGTTCACCCGTTATTACTAAAAGCTTTAAAGACCATGCGTTTTACTCACCCCACACCTGTTCAAGAAGAAGTACTTTCTAATGTTCTTACTAAAGGGAATAATGAAAATCTTCTAGGAAATCAAGAAGGAGGTAATGTATCAAAGAAAAATAATAAAAAACAACGTGGATGGGGAAAAGATGTTATTATTTCTGCAGAAACAGGTAGTGGTAAAACTTTAGCTTTTGCTTTACCTATTGTACAACATATTCTTAATACAGTTCTAGTTAATGAATCTTCAGAAGAAAATAATTTAGAAGTTAAAGAAAATTTAAAAAATAAAAAGAAAGTATCAAAAAAGGGTAATACAGAAAAAACAGACAAAAAAATCAGAAGGAAAAGGGCTCGAGAAGAAGAAGAAGAAAAAGAAGAAGAAGAAGAAGAAGAAAATAAAACCAAAACTCGTAAAATTGCACCTAAAAATAGATTAATGCAAGCTCTTATTGTATCACCTACACGTGAGTTAGCTCTTCAAATTAATGAAGCTATTACTCAATTAATTCAACATGTTCCTGAGTTAGTTGTAGGATGTATTGTTGGAGGAATGGCACCAGAGAAACAACAACGTGTATTAAATCGTCATCCTCATATTTTAATTTGTACTCCTGGTCGTCTTTGGGAACTTGTTCAAAAAAATGAAGGATGTTATTTAGGACATAGTATTAGTAGACGACTTTCTTTTGTTGTTCTTGATGAAGCTGATAAACTTCTTCAATCTGGTAGATTTGAAGAACTTAAAAATCTTTTAGAACGTATTCATTGTGAAATACTTCCTGCAGGATTTGTGCAAGAAAGAGAAGAAGGTGCTGAAACAGGTGATATGGATCTTGAAGCAGGTCGATGGGATGATGAAACACAATCGTTTATTCCATTTAAAAAAAATAAAGAATCAGAATTAAAAGAAGAAATTAAAAAACGTCCAAAGAAAGATACTCCACGACCAATTTCAATGCCGCCTAGTCCTCCTGATGGTCATCGTGTTGTTACTTTTGTTACAAGTGCTACATTATCACTGCAAACAAATTATGAACGTAGAGATATGCGAGCTAAAAAGACGGTTATTAGAACTAGTAATGCTGATACTATGATGACAGTTTTACAACAGTTAGAAATTAAACCTACAAATGCTCAAGTTTTTACAATTTCTCCTAAAGCGGATGTGGCTGCTAAAATAAGAGAAACTTATTTACGTTGTCCTGAAAATAGTAAAGATCTTTATTTATATTATTTTCTTAAAATGTATCGTGAACGGGCTATTGTTTTTGTTAATGCTATTTCTATGCTTCGTCGTCTTGTAAAATTACTTGAAGTCCTTGGTATTCCTGTGGCAGGATTACACGCCTCTCTTCAACAACGTCAACGTTTAAAATATATTGATAAATTTAGAAAAGGTGAAAAGCGTGTTTTAATAGCGACTGATATTGCCTCACGTGGTCTTGATGTTGAAGGATTAAAATATGTAATTCATTTTCAAGTTCCACGTTCTACCGATGGATATATTCATCGTTGTGGGCGAACTGCACGTTGTGGTGGAACTGGACTTTCAGTTTTAATGGTAAATGCACAAGAACATGTTTCATTTAAAAAATTAATGGATTCTCTTGGGAGAAAGTCTAGTGAAATGGAAATGTTTTCATTACAACCTACGATTGTACATCAACTACATTCTCATATAAGAATAGCTCTACAAATTGATAAATTACAAAAAGAAATTGATAAATCCCGTGCCCAAAATAATTGGGCTCGTCGTATGAGTCGAGAAGCTGATATTGAAGTGGATGATATGGTAGATGATGAGGCCGATAATGAAAATAGATCCAAGGAAAAGGCAATTAAATTATTAAAGAAAAGATTAGATATGATTGTGAAAAAAGATATGGGAACTTCAGGAGGTAAAGGAGGATTCAGGACGAGTGCTCAGGCATTAGGGGCTAAAGAGGCGGAGTTAAAATTAGTGGAGCGGGCCAATAGGCAGGTAACACAGAAGGATAAGAAATATAATAATAAAAAATACAAGTAAGTTACAACAAGGAAGAATAAATATAAGAATAATTAATTATTTTAAGAGATTTTATGAATGAAAAAGAGTAAAAAAGGACAAACTTATTTTTATATTAAAAGAAAAAAAAAAAAAAAAAGGCTTCGTTTAAAAATTGACCTATTCTTTTGGGCCATAATATTTCTTTTTATTTTCGTTTATTTATTATTATTTTTTTTTTTTTTTTGATATATATATTTTTTGTTGTTTTCTTTATTTCTGTATTGTGAAATTATTATTTTTTTATTTATTTATTAATGATTATACCTATAAACTTTTTTTTTTTTCTTTTTTAAAGGAGTTTTTTTTTTTTCACTTCATGAAAAATTAAAAATATCTCAAAGAGGATTAGTGTAATAACTCATAGTGTAGGAAAAAAAAATAAAAAAGAAAAAAAAAAAAAAAAAAAAAAAAAACAGCAATAATAATTTATCTTATGCAACAAAATAAGACTCTTTTAGTTAAAACTTCAAAACAAAAACAAGAAATAAAATCTTCTCCTATTAAAAAAGGATTTGTAAATACAACTATAACATTATTATCGTTATTAGACAAAACTTTATTAGAAGAATTAGAGTATCTTAATACAGTTACAAATCGACTTCAGCAACGAATTCATGAAGTAAGAAGTGAATTTACACAAGAAAACATAAGTGATAACTTTATTAATTCTTCAAATACAAAAGAAATTAAATCAAATAGTTCAACAATAATAAAACAAGACCAAGAAGAAGAAGAAGAAGAACCAAAGCAACAGAAGAATAAGAAGAAAAATAATAATGAATCATTATTACAAAGTAATGAACCTCCTTTAATTATTTCTTTTACTCCATCTCACTCTCAAAAGAGGAAAACTGAAAAAAAACTTCAATTTACTTCTCCTCGAAAAATTATATCAAATAAAGTTGATGATGAAAATAATGATGAAAGTGAAGTTTTAACTTCACTAATGTCATTTGAGTTTACTCCACAACCAAAAGAAATAAAGAAACAAGAAATTACGGATGAATCAAATTTTAAAGATTTAGATAAATTAGATTCTTCTCTTTATTCTTCTAATTCTTTAGTAGAAAAAAATCCATTAGTGGTTGAATTACAAAATTCTGATGTAGATCATAATATTAAATTTCCTAAAAATATTATGATGAATTATGATAATTGTAATATTGATAGTGTAACGAATCATGAAAATGCTAAACAAGAACTTTTTCAAGCACGTTTAATATCTGTTGAACAAGATTTAAATAAATATTTATCAGATCTTCTTTTACTTCAACGTGATATTCTTGATGCACACAAACGAGAATTAATAAATTCAAATGATTTAAATATTCGTGAATTACGTCTTAGTATTCGAGATGAAATTAATGATTGTAGTACTCGAATGTCTTTTATGAAATCTTTACAGTCAATCACTAATTAATAAAGTAGTTATCATTTTTTTATTTTAGTATCCAAATAAAATTAATTTAATATTATTTTTTTTTGATAATTCTTCTTTTTATTTTTTTACTATTTTTTTATTTTTATTGTGTATTTCTTATTTGTTTGATTCCAGGTTTTGTTCTTTAATAGACGGTTAAATTGATTTGTAGAGTGGAGGTAAAAAAAAAAAAAAAAAAAGAACAAAAAAAAAAAAAAAATGATATAATGATAATAAAAAGAATTCAACGTTTTTTTCTTTTTTTCTTTTTATTTTTATTTTTATATTCAAAGAAGTAATTAATAAATAAATATAGTAGATTAAATGTCATTTTTAGTATTAACCAGACCCACCGTAACACTATGTTTGCGTCGCCGTGCCACCGCCTCTCTCCCTCTCGTTTCTTCTTATTATTTTTATAATCATAATTACAATAATAATTATATTTATAACTCTTGCACTAGTTATCACACCTGTACCCCTATAATTCGTTTTGATATTCGACAACATGAAATGGAAAAAAGGCGGCGTCGTGAGTTAGAGCGGGCTGGCTATGATGAAAATAATGATGATGATGAAAATAACAGTATTAATAATATGTATAATAATAATAATAATGAAAATGATGGGTTAACACAAGAAGAAAAAGAACGGCGGGAGGCGGCATTAAAAGCAATGTTAGAAAAAAGAGCAGAAGAAGATGTGGAGCGGCGACGTCGATTTCGTGAATTTCGTGCTAAACAACTTGCAATGAGTAAAAGTAGAAAAGAAGCAAATGCGGCAGCAAAACAGAGGCAAAGAGAAGGAGTAAATAATAATCAACGAATTGTAGAGGAAGTAATTGATGATACAAAGATAGATAAATCAGAGGGAGGGGATGAAGAGCGAAAATAATAAGAGAGTAAATTGGGAATAAATAAATAGAGAGAGAGAGAGAGAGAGAGAGAGAGAGAGGAATCTTTATCTTAATATTTTACAATAATAATTATTTTTTTAATACCCTTTCCTGTCGTTCAGATTTAATTTTTGTATATACATTTACTTTTTATGATTATTGTTTTTTTTTTTTTTTTTTCCTCTCACCCCCCATCCTTGATGGGTAAGAGTAAATGGTTTAGAAAACATAGTATATATTAACTTTATTATTATTATTATTATTTTTTTTTTTGTTCTTCTCTTCCTTTTAATCTTATTTCTCATTGATATACAATATATATTTATTTCTTAATTAAGAAAAGGAGAAAGAAGGAATTGCCATCGCATTCTCTTGCCTGTCGGTGAAAACAAATTAAAAAAAAAAAAAGAAGAAATGGTTGCAGTTCGTGCTAAGGTCGGTTCCCGCGGTTTTATCCGTCAGAAGCAGTTACCTAAGGGAAAGAAAATATTTAAAATTGACTGCGCTATCCCTGCAGCTGATGGCATCTTCAGTGAAGAAGTTCTCAGTAACTTTGAGCAGTACTTTCAAGATAATGTAAAACTCAATGGACGCAAAGGGAAGTTAACAGAGAAGGTGCGTATCAGCATGAAAGATAATGTCCTGACGATTGCCACCACCATGGCCTACCGCAAGAAGTACTTTAAATATTTAACAAAGAAGTTTTTGAAGAAGAAGGATCTTCGTGATTGGATTCGTATTCTTGCTAAAGGGAAGGATATGTATCAACTGAAGTACTTCAACATTCACGACCAGGAAGAGGCTTAAGTGAAAAAACAAAAACAAAAGAAGAAGTGGCAGCAGCAGCAAGAGTAATATTAACCGCAAGAATGACAGCAAGAGATAAATAAGGGGGGGGGGGGGAAGAAAAGAGAATAAAAAAAACTGTGGTGTATGGTTTTTTTTTTTTTGGGGGGGGGGCAATAAAGTGTTTATAACACAATATTTGCTCACTTTCTCCATTTATATTTTTTTTTTCTTTCTCCCCTTATTTTAATGTTGTTTTCTCCTTCTTTTCCTTTTCATTCTGTTTTATTATTTTATTCATTTTTATTCTTTCATTTTCATGAGAAAAAATAAATGAAAATAAATTAACAAAAAACAATTTTTATTTATTTATTTTTAAATCCTTCTTTTTTTTTTTTATTTAAAAACCTTACGACTTTAAATTCAGTTAACAAATTATAATATCTTTCTAACATCATTCCTCCCCCTTTTTTTTTTCTTTCTTTTATACACACACATATATATATATATATATATATATTTTATCCCATTTTTAAAGCGTTTTTTTTTGGATTTATTATTATTATTGATATGGTATTATATGTATGGGGAGCAGATGCTGCGGCAACCTCTAGTTCATCAGGAATTACTCTTGATCCGGAGATTGACACAAGTAATAATGAAGTACTTCTTATTAATACAAGATGTTTTACTGCACATCATGCAATAAGTTCTCAAAGTGATGAGGGCCCACAAGACTTTATTGAAAGTTTAAAAAGTAATGAAGATCTTCTTAAAGATGGAGTACCACGGTTTTCTGTAAAAGAAGTTGATGTATTAAAACTCTCAGCAGGACAGAATCATGATGACTGGGTACGTCTTGCAAATCTTATTCAAGAAAATTATGATAAATATTGTGGATTTGTTGTACATAATGGTACCGATAATATGGTAGCAACCGCTACAGCTCTTAGTTTTATGTTAGAAAATTTAGCAAAACCTGTTGTTTTTACTGGTTCTAGAATTCCAGGAGATCGACTTTACACAGATTTGCGTCGAAACTTAATTGTGGCCCTTCTTTTTGCAAATTGTAGTCAAATTAGTGAAGTTTGTATTTTATTTGATGAAAGATTATTACGAGCCAATCGAACGTTAAAAGTTTCTCGATCTACTCTGGCTCCATTTGACTCTCCACATTTTCCATTATTAGCAACTATGCGAGGAATGATGACTTTACATCGCCCATTACTTCGCCCACACCCACGCGGTAGATTTCGTGTGATGCAAAATATGAATTCTCTTGTTTTAACTTTAAAACTTGGCCCATCCTTGCCTCAACAGGCGTTATTAAAATCAATTGAATTAACAGAAGCAAAGGCAATTGTTATAATTGCCTATGGGGGTGGAAATGGACCCACGCGTGGAGATTATATGAGGGATATTGTGAAAAAAGCAGTAACGCGTGATATTGTGGTGGTGATTTGTACTCAAAATTTATATGGAACTGTCGATTTAAGTACGTATGAGGCAGGGGAGCAGTTATTGCAAGCTGGAGCGATAAGTGCACGTGATATGACAATTGATGCAGCTATTATGAAATTGAAATATTTACTTGGAGTTGGTCTTTCATCGAGTCAAATTAAAAAATTCTTTTTAGATTTTAATTTACGTGGTGAACTTTCTCCTCAACCAGCAAAAATATAAGGAAGTAATATATTAAATTTTTAGGGAGTGGTGAATTTTTTTTTTTTTTTTTTTTTTTTGAGAGGGGAATAGTGATTAATTAATTTGAAATAAATAAGATAAAATAAATGGAAGGATTACTCACTCTCTGAGTGAGTATAAATATAAAAATGTGTGTGTTAGAGGTTTATTTATTTTTTTTATTTTTTCGGTGTTGCCGAATTTTTTTTGAAAGGGCTTATACTCGTCCCGCCTTTTTTTATTTTATTTTTTCTTTGAATGATATATAATTATTATTTTTTTTTTTTTTTAAAGCAAGAAGAAAAAAAGAGGAGGTTTCCTTCTTTTTTTTTATTTAAAATGAAATTTTTATTACTTTTAAATTTATTTTTTTGTCCTTTTTTTGTTTTGTTTTGTTTTCATATATTTTTTTACTTATACTTGATTTTTATTTTTATTATTATTATTATTTTTTTTTTTTTCTCCCTTTATATCTTTTTTTTTTTCCATTTAAGACTTATAGTGGGTAGGTAGTTAAATAACTAAATAACTAAACATAGAGTTTGGGAGTTTGTGTAGGAAATATATATATATATATATATATATAGAAATTGAAAAAAAAAAAAGAAAATGAGTGGAACTATTCTCAACTGTACAGTATGTGGGGCAACCAATATGTTTCCTATTCCACATGCTAATATGCAACAAAGACAAAGTTTAATGACATTCTGCAGTACTTGTGGAAGTGTAACTCTTCAACGTGTGAGTAAACCCTTAAATGAAGGAGGAAATGAAGAAATCATAAATCAAGAAAATAATTTACCGGTATCTTTAGAAGGGCCATTAGTAAATAGTCCAGACCCATATACACGAGTACCATTACCTCAAGACAGTAAAGAACAATTATGGAAAAGATTACAAGATACATTAATAAATAATGGAGTATCTATGATAGAATTTTTTCGATGTGATAAAACTACGCAAATGAAAATTATTTCAGCTGTAGGATTTAATAATTCTGAAGTATCACAACTTTTACAAATGACAGAATTAAAAAATCCTCGTAAAATAATAGATAATACTGGAAATCAAGGAGAACAACCAGTAGAATTAAATAATGATTCTTATAGCCCTCTACCTGTTACTCCATCTCAAAATAAAAATTCTAAAAATGAAACAATAAATTCTATAGAAAATGAAAAGAATCCTATAATGAAAACTCCACCTCCTTCTTCTACACGTAATGATACTTCTGTAATTGGTTTAACAAAACAAGAAGATGGTACACTTGTTGCTAAATGTTCTGTTTATCCAAATTTACCTGCTGAATATTGGTGTTCTCTTTGTGGAGTATTAGTATCAAGTAAATGTCATGTTACTGGAATTCATAAAGATCATCCTTTTATTACTCTTCGTCAAGCTGCAGAAGCACATGTACGTGATCTTAAAACATGGTCAGAAAGATGTAGATCTCAAATGAATGTTGCTAATACTATTGTTTCAAATTTAAATCATGGTAAAGAAGTTTTAAATGGATCTATTAAACATCAAGAAGAAGAATTAGATCAAAATTTTGAAGAAATTATTCGTGGTCTTTCTAAATGGCGTGATGAATTAAAATCTAGTATTCGTTTACAAATTGATGCTCAATTAAAAAATATTGATAGTACTTTGAATAAAAGTAATGATCTTATAAATTATTATAATGAAAAACAAAAAAATTGTGAACCTCTTTTACATTCTATACCTCCTATGCATCAAAATGATAAACAATCTGAAGATTGGTCACTTCGTGTTATGGATCTTGTAACTAATCTTAAAATATCAAGACGTGAACCTATTCCTATGCCACGACTTACTATTCCAGAAATTAAATGTTTGGTTACTGCCGCAACTTATATGGATCTTTTAAAAGCTGTCAGTATTCCTGCAGGTATTCGTATTCCTGATGTTTTAGATACTGGTTACCTTAACTTCCCTCACCCATCTGATGTTGGTCGAGAAGCTTTTACACTTCAGTTACCAGATGATTATAAAGCACGAGGTCTCCTTCTTTACAGTGGTCGCACCATCACTCGATCTCAAGATATTACCCCATCCCACTCTCTTATATGTGCCTCTCAGATATTTTACACAGGACTCACCGGGTGGGAGGTGCATGTGGATCGACTGGGGGCTGGACCTGGGCGGGTGCTCGCTGGGGTATTAATGGCTGGGACGGAGGGGGAGGGGGTGGTGTGGGATGGGCAGCGGATTGTGGGCCCCAATGAAGGGGAGTGTCGGGTGCTACCGGAAAGATATCGACTACAAACCGGCACCACCCTTCGATTTGTATTAGAGTTGGAGGCCCCATCGTATTTTCTTATTTGTTATTTTGAAGAAGAAGTTGTGGCGCGAGTCCCACTTCCACCTGCCTTGCATGGTTGGATTCCTTCTTTTAGTGTATTTGGGCCACAGGATCAAATAACGGTGGTACCAACATCAACGACGGCGACGGAGCATTTATTATCGACGGCTAATCCAGAATTAAAAGAAAAAGAAGTGGAGGAAACGGCAGTACGACTTATTGAACAAGAACAGAAATTAAATGCACTACAACAACAATTACTTGCGGTAAATTCAAGAATTGATCAAGATCAGTATGATAAAATTATAAATAATTCTAAAATACAAAGTGATGTTAGTGGAATAAGAGAAAATAGTAATAATAATAATACAAATATAAATTTATCTCCACCACCAATTTCACAATCTTTTAAACACGCAATGACTCGATTACCAAAAGAAAATGAGAAATTTTCAAGTCAATCTCCAGTAGAATCTATAAGAGTAGTGGGTTCATCATCACCATCAATGCCAACAAATGAATTGAGAGGATATCAAAGTAGACAAGAAGCAAGAAATGATAGTTACAGTCCAGAGTTACGTAATCTTTTAAAATTTGTAGAATCTATAAAATAGTACAAATTTATTACAATGAGTAGAAAAAAAATAAAATAAATAAATAAATAATAATAATAATAATAATGGGAAGTTTTTAAAAGAAAAAATATATATTTTTTTTTATTATCGTAGCTTAGGTCTATATTATTACTATCGTTTATGTTATTTTGATTTCTCTCTTTTTATCGTCTTCATATATATATATATATATATATTCTTTCTTTAATTTTTATAAACCTCTTGGACTAAAGAATTAAAATAATCTCTTATAATAAAAAAAAATCATCATCATCATCATTATAATTCTCAATTATTATTTTCTTTTTTATTTATATTTGTAATATGCTTTTTTTTTTTTTTTTTCTTTCTCTCTCTCTCTCACACCTTTAATGGACTTTCTTTGTGATTTTATTTAGAAAGGAAGGAAGAGTACGATTATTGGCTCTTTTAATACCTTAGTCACCCTTACTAGGGGAGCAAAATAAATAAATATATATACATATATATATATATAAATATATACACACACAAAGGATATAGAATAAAACTAGAGAGGAAAAAGACTTTTAGTGAAAAAAGAAACATTAAATCATTTATAAAAATAATAGGAAAAGGAGAAAAGGAAAAAAAAAAAAAAGAAGTAAAAGTAACGAAAAAAAAAAAAAAAAATTGTAGTAGTTAAATATATATATATATATATATATATGGGAAATAGAAACGGTAGACCAGCAGAAGTAAATACCTCTGCTGATACAGGTGCTAAAGTTTTATCAACAACAATGACAACTTCATCTAAAAAAGAAAATGAAAAAGATAATGATGAATTTACTAAATATCGTGAATTTCGTGATCAATTATTAAGTTTTTCTTTAGGAGAAAGTGCATTTGATTATGCAGAGACTCTATTTTCAAAAAATCCTTCAAGTCCAGAGGTTATGGCACTTCTCGCAGAAACAACTGTCTTATATGATAAACATAAAAATAAAGTCGCTAGAGATCACTGGTGTGATCGGCTAGATCTCTTACAACGTGGTGTAGATGTGAGTCGAAAGTGCATTAATGAAAACCCGGAATATGGCCCATGTTATAGAACCTACGTGCTCTGCGCCACACGAGAGGCGGAGGCTCTGTATTACATGAAAAGCCTCCTCGGGGTTGGTCTTTTAGAAAATTACAAGGCTATCATGCGGCGGGGGGAGACTGGGATGAGGTTGCTGCCGGCTGATCCGGATATTCCCAACGCCCTCGGCGCCCTCTGTGCTCGCTGCGCCTATAAATGGTACAGCCCCACGCGCGTGTACGCCCGCTGGTGTGGGGTGCCCGGGTGGGAGGAGTTATGGGCCCGAAGTATTGAAATGCACCGGCGAGCCACGGAGTTAGCACCGGAGAATTTGGAATTTGCCTGCCGCCTCGCCCAGGCGTACTTTCAGAGTGGGGATTTGCAAAATGCAAGGCGCTGGTATGGAAAAGTACGGGATGAGATGCCGCCGCAGGACTTAAAGGATGAAAGGTGGCAATCAATTGCTCATACGCAGCTTTCTACATCATTTACAAAAGGGACTTGGAATGTACCTTTTGCGTAGTATTATTATTTATTATTATTTACAAATATAGGTGGTCTGTATATGGGTGTTTAAAAAAAAACAAAACAAACAAAAAAAAAAAAAAAAACAAGAAAAGGAGGGAGATAGAAATGAGAAATTAAATTTTTTCTTGTTGTTTAAAGAATATATATATATATATTTTATTATCACCGTTATAAATTTGGAATTTATTAATTTTAATAAAAAAAATTAATATGATTTTTATAAATCTATCTATATATATATATATATATATATATATATATATTTTTGCACTATATCATTGTGAAATACTTTTGTTTTATCATTATTATGATCTTCTTTTTTTCTTTTTTTTTTTTCTTTTTTTCAAATTTTCTTACCATTACTAATACTAAATGTTATTAATTAATTAAATTATTTTTTATTTATTTAAGTCCCTTTTTTTTTTTTTTAGGAGTGGTAAATAAATAATAAAAAAGAAAAATTAAAAAAAAAAAAAATGTTACGTCGTGCAGTTGTTAGAAGAATCTCCCGCTCACGTCCTCTTGGGTATAATCAAATTACAAATCCCCTCTTTAACTCTACAAGATATGCTACAGCGATAGATAGTAATAATAGCGCGAGTAGTAGTAGTAACTTTATTAATAATAATAATAATAATAAGTCAGCAGGATTAGCAGAAGTAGGAGAAATACCAAATTTAAGTTTTTTATCTTCTAAAACTGTTTTAGCAGAAACGGTAGATCGTACAATTGAAGTATGTGATGCACTTCTTAATGAAATTCCTAAAGCTAAAAGTGCTAAAGAAAAGCATGATTTAATTGATTCTACTAGTAATGTACTTTGTTTATTACTTGATCCTTGTGAATTTGTACGTCAAATTCATCCAGATGAAGAATATAAAAAATATGCTTCTTATGCTTTTCAAAAAGGATATGAATATATGAGTAAAGTTAATTCTCGAAGAGATCTTTATGATGTTATTCTTGAACTTGATAGTCCTGAAGGTCGTAAACAACTTGGAGATGAAGAAATTAAAAATGTTTTACAATTAAAACGTGATATGGAAAGTAATGGTATTCATTTACCAGATGCAGTACGTGCTAAAGTTACAGAAATGAATATTGAAAAAGAAGAATTAGCTATGCGTTTTGTAACAGAACAAGGATCTAAAAATCCTTTTGCTACACTTCGTTATTTACTTCGTTGTCGTTATGAGTTAGCTCAATTACTTGGTTTTGAAAGTTATGCAGAACAACAATTAAGAGGTACTATGCTTGAAAATCAACAACGTGTTTGGCATTTCCTTTGTGGTATTGCTCATAAATATCGTCCTGAAGCAGAAAAAGAATTAGATATTATTCGTCAAAATGTTGGAGAAGTTCGAAATCGTCAAAATATTACAGATGATGTTAGAGCTCGTGTAGCTCATTCTATTAGACGTGATGCTGAACCTGAAAAAGCTACAGAATATTTTTCTGTTGCAAATTGTATTCGTGGAATTCAATGTTTATGTTCAGAAGTTTTTGGTGTACGTTTAGAAGAAGTTCCATTTGAAAAAGAAGAAATTTTTAATCCTGATGCTAAAAAATATCATGTATATAATGAAGATAAATCTTTCCTTGGAGTTATTGTACTTGATATGTATGCAAATGAAATGAAATATTGTCAAGCAGGACATTTAACGTTACAATTGGGTTGTCAACCCCATCAAGAAGCTTTAGCAAAAGTTGGATTAAAATTACCTACACGACAATATCCAGTAGTAGTATTAACATGTAATGTAGGTTCTGTTACTCCAACACAACGACGCATTGATGGAAAATTTGATGATGAATCTACACTTATGCATCCAAATGAAGTAACAACTGTTTTTCATGAATTTGGTCATGCAATGCATACTATATTTGGTCAAACAAAAGTTCAAAATTTAGCTGGAACACGTGCAAGTATTGATTTTGTAGAAACTTTTTCTCAACTGTTTGAACAATTCTTAACTTCACATGAATTTTTACGATTATGGGCACATCGTATTAATACTCGTGAACCTATATCATTTGATATGGTAATGAAACGTAATGCCGCCTCTGATATGTTTAAACATCTTGATATGCTAGATCAAGTTGTTCTCTCCTCCGTTGATCAAACCCTGCATGGTCCACAACCCTACACAGTGTATTTCCCTCAAGGCGTGAATGGGCAACTTGGCAAGCGTACACTCGGGGATAACTCAGACTATGGCCGTGGCACATATAATCTTGCGAAGATTCTCATTGAAGTCTGCACCCCTCTCTCTGTGGTGACCCCGACGGAGACTGGGGTGCTGGGGACCCTCTCCTTTGAGCACCTCTCCGGCTACCCCGCCGGCTACTACGGCTACCTCTACAGTCTCTCCGTGGCCCGCAGGATTTGGGCAAAGAAATTCGCCCGGGATCCGCTGAATAGAGAGGCGGGGCGGGAGTTGGTGCAGCGTGTGATGCAGTATGGGGCGGCCTGTGACCCAGTGGATGTGATTGAGAAATATTTGGGAGATGACTTGGATGAGATTGATATTTGGGCCTAGAGGGGAAGGAGATAGAGGGAGAGAGAGAGAAAGAAAGAAATAAATAGTAACGACAATAAATATATTTATATAGAAAAAAGAGATACATAAGGAATGAAGAAAAAGAAAAAAAAAAAAAAAAAAAACAGAAAAAAATGAATAATGGGGAATTGAAAAAAAATAAAAAGGAGGAGAAGGGAAAAATTTGTATCTGACAAGTTAAAATTTGTTCGACGGAAAATTTATAATAAGAGGATAGTAATTAATATTTACCATGAATCCTTTTTTATTATTATTTCTTTTTTTTTTTTCTTTTTATTTATTCCTTTTATTCAAATTATTTAGAAGATGGGAGTAATGAATTACCCCCTTCCTCACATTTATTATTAACTTTTTTTTTTTTTTTTTTTTTTCAAAACCACTAATACCTCCTTTCTTCAATAATTAAATAGAAAATAAATAATTTAATTAATCATTATTATTTATTATATTCATTCTTAATGAGGAAATACTTAATTTTTTTTTTTTTTTTTAATCTTTATCTCTTTTTTCTTTATATTATTAATATATATATATATTTTTCATTTCTAAAAAAAAAAAAAAAACACATATTTTTCAGTGTTCGTTATTTGCACCTTTTTATATTTTTTTTTTTTGTTCTTGTAACCTGACCAAAGAAGAGAAAAAGAAATAATATTATAATTATGATGCGTCGTTCTTTTTTCTTCTTGGCTGCTGCTGCTGCAGCTGCAAGTTCCCCTACCGCCCCTGCAGTAAATGCTAAAATGAGTACACTTCATAAACTCCTCACAGGTGAGGTACACTTTAAGGGAAAGCTCCCAGTAAAGGAGTGTAATATTGTGCATCAATTCGGTGAGGGGTGGGAGGCGGAGTTGCTGGAGTACGCCAAGAGTGTCCCAGCAGAGCAAAGAAAAGTACTCGAGCGACAGCTGGCGCGGGTGCGACTCACAAAGTATACAATCGCGGAGCTCGCACTTTATGCTGGGGAGGGGCCCGCCCACCTCGACACCCTCGCGCGGGAGGGAAACATTAAACAGGCGGTGACTTTCTTAAAGGAGAAAGGACCAGAGGAATTTGAAAGGTACGTCGCACAGGAGGCCGTTAACGCAAATTGGAAGCCAGAGGAAGTGAAGAAGTTTATTGAAGCTGTAAAGGCAAAGAGTAAGTAGGTAATGCAAATGCACAAAAAAAAAAAAATAAAAATAAATAAATAAATATAAATAAATATAGGCGATAAGGAAGTGGGGGAAAAAAGAAAAAAAAGAAAAAAATGCAGACATTAAGTTAGATATATATATATATATATTATATTATTTACTATTATCTCTATGTGAGTGAGTAAAGAAAAAAAGAAGAAGAAGAAGAAAGAGGGGGGACATAAGTGGAGAAATCAATCAATAAATAACGTGAGGTAAGGTAAGTGAGTGTTTGCTTCTGTGTATATATCTGTGTTTATGTGACGGTTTTTCTCTACTATATATATATATATATATATATATTCGTTTATTTTGAATTCTTTAAGTGTGTTTGTGTACTGTGTTGCAGTATTGTAGTGCATGGAGTGGTGGGTGGAGTTACATCCCCCCTGTCACCCCGATTGTTTTTTAGGAGAGTAACATGAGGAAAGAAAGAAAATATATATTTATTTTGTAGAAGTAGAAAAAAAAAAAAAAAAATACAAAAAAAGAATATATATATATATATATGAACTCTAAAACTATTTTTATTTTTATTACTAATTTAATTTATTTTATTTTTTATAGATTTATTTTTTATAGACAGAAAAAGAAAAATAAAAATAAAAGTATACAAATACATATATAAATATAAATTTTTTTTTAAATATATAATGACACAAAAACGACAACTTTACAATCTTCTTGGTGTCTCACCAGACGCTACAGAAGAAGAAATAGCCCGTGTATATCGTCGACTTGCCTTACAATATCACCCAGATCGAAATCCAGGTGGGGAATCTAAATTTAAAGAAATTGCAAATGCCTATAGTATTCTTAGTGATTCTGATAAGCGACGAGTATATGATGCTACAGGAATTATTCCAGGTCTTGGAGAGAATGAGGCAACCAACAGTGAGGTGGCAATGGCGGAGCGTTCAGCTGAGATGAAAGAACGTGTTCAAATGTTTTATTCAACCTATGCAGGATCAGAAGAAGAAATTGAGGATGTTATTTCTTGTTTTAATAAATGTAAAGGTAATTTCCGGCGTATGATACGAGAACATCTTTTATTTGATAATACAAAAGAAAGTGAAATTCAACGTTTACAAGAACTTGTTCATAGTCTTGTAACTGAAGGTAAACTTCAATCTACTGAAGCATGGAAAGTTACAAATTCACCAGGAGCACTTAAACAAATTCAGAGAAGTATGAGAAAAGAACGTAAAGAAGCAGCTAGTACATTAGAAGCCATGGGACTTTCAACTGAAAAAGGAGAAGGAAGTATGAAAGCGCTTCAGGCATTAATGAAACGTGATCAAGAAGCTGAATGGAGTAATATGATGAGTAATCTTGAGTCAAAATATTTAAAACCAAAGAATACAACAAAAGATTCTGTAAAACAAAAGAATAAGAATGACAAAAATAAGGCTAAGAAGAGGGAACCTGAAGGAAGAAAAAAAGATTCTGCCCCTCCGAGTAAGAAATTAAAGAAGTAAAAAATATATATATATATATATATAAATATATTCAAAATTAAATTATAATTAAAAAAAAAAAGAAAAAGAAATAATAAGTAGAACGATTCCATAGAAAGGAGTAAAGGTAGGTATAAATAATAAATAAATAAATCTATAGAAGGCTATTTCATGCCATAAGAAAAAAAATCAAAATATCTCTTATTTTTGTTTGTTTGTTTGTAGACTAAGGTTTCTGAGAAGTGCAAGTTTTGAAAATTAATCTCAGAAAAAAAGAGGGGAAAAAATATATATATTTAAATATGCTATTTTTTTTTTTATTTTTTTTTTTTTTCTGTGCCGTGTTTCGGTGTCTCTTGTTTATGAAAGAAAGTTTTAAAATACTATTAATTATTTTTGTTTTTTCTTTTGATCTCTTTTTTTTTACATATTTACTTGTATTTAAAAGAAAGAAAAACAAACAAAAAAAAAAAAAACTTAGTTAAGTGCAAAATTATTTTCTTTTGTTTTCATTAAAAAAAAAGAAATATATATATATATATATATGAGCTCTTCTCTTGACCCTTTATTACTTTCTGAAAGTAATAATGCCCCTAAAACTCTCCCCTCCGCTCGCTTATCAAGAGCCAGTCGCCTTAGTATGAGTGTGGCCCGCCGCCTCTCAGTTATTGGAGTTGTTGAAGAAATAAGAAGTGGAACTATTGCAGGGGCCGCTATTAATACATTATGTAATGTGATTGGGGCTGGAGTACTTTCACTCCCACTTGCTATGTATGAAGCTTCTGTAATGGTTGCAATTATATTAATGGTGTATACTGCATTACTAGCAGGATTTGCAGCATTTGCAGTGATTGTAGGATGTGATGCTACGCAAAAGTATTCTTTTACAGAAATTTTTTCTTTTATTATTTTTCCATCTATGACGTTTGAAGAATTTTGTGCAAGTTTGTCAACTAGTTTACCAGAAAATTTTATAGAAGTAGAAAAAGGTGCAATGGAAATGGAAGAATTACGTAAACAATATACAGAATTTGAAATTGTACGTCGTAAAAGAAGACGTATTATAACAGTATTAGTAGAATTTATGATATTTTTAAATAATTATGGATCTCTTATTATTTATTCTCGTGTAATTGCAGATTCTATACCTCCTGTAGTAGAAACTTTTTTACATGGATCAGGATTTGTAATTACACGTGTTTTTTGGCTTTTAGTATCAGGTATAGTTTTCTTTTTTTTAAGTTGTGTAAGAAATATGGAAGAACTTAAGTGGTCATCATTACTTGGTTTTTTAACTATTCTTTATATTGTTATAACTATTCTTGCAAGATATATTACAAGTCGTCAAAATCCACCTTATCCAAATGTTGATCCTATTAAATATGGAGAAACAAATTGGTATCATATAAGTACGGGTATATTTCGTACAATGTCTACATATGGAGTTGCTTTTGGTTATCATTATAATATACCTTATTTTTACCGTGAACTTAAAGAAAGAACATCTACAAATATGATGAAAAGTATATATATTGCTTTTCCAATAATTTTTATTTGTTATTGTATTACAGGAATATTTGGATATTTAACTTTTGGTAATTTAGTAAAAGATTCTTCTTCTGGAGGAGATATTGTTAAAAATTATCCAAGTGATGATCCTGTAGTAAATATAGGACGTTTAGGATTATTTTTACATTTTGCATGTGTATATCCTATTCTTTCTGTTTGTGCAAGAAGAGGACTTCATCGTTTAATTATGAATGCTTTAATGTGGAATGCACAAACCGCACGCTTTGAAGAAGGAAGAGAAATTGAACGAATGAATAATGAAGGACGTGAAACCTATTCCTTTAATGAAACTATTTTAGAAGAAAATATAGATCGAGATGTTGGGTCTCCTGAAGACACCACACGACTTGCTATTGTACTAGAAGCTTTATTTCTTGTAAGTACAACAGTTGTATTAGCGGCTGTAATTTCAGGTATTTCAATGGTAATTGATTTTCTAGGAACTTTATTTGGAATATTTCTTATGTTAACAGGTCCTGGATTAATTGCCTGGTTTGCATTTTCTCGAGTTCAATTAGAGGGACCAACCCCATACCGATACGCGCGTGTATTTAAAGGATTTGCTATTATATTATTTGTTACTGGAGTTATTTTTACTACGGCGGGAATGGGATTTTTGATTAAGGATTATGCAACTTAAATTTTTATAATAATTATGATAATAGTAAAGAAAAAAGAAAAACAAATACTGTACAGAAAGCAAAGAATACATGGTGTTGGCTTTTTTTTGCTTTCTTTCTCTTTCTCTTTCTCTCTTTTTTTTTTTTTTTTTCGCTTTCACAATGTGGTTTCTTTTTTATTTTTTATCCTCCTCCCTTTTCCCATTCTCATCATTATGTTTCTTCTGACAGTGAAAAATATATATTTATATATATATAATTTTTTTTTTAGAAAATAAAAAAACATATATATATATATAAAATAAAATATTTCTTTAATGTTTTTAATATTAATAAAAGTCCAAGTTTTTTCTCTATTTTTTTTTTTTTTCCCCCCCTTCCTTCTTTTATTATTTTTTTGGCTATATTGTCATCTATCTTTTTATTTATTAATTTGGAAAAGCAGTATAGAAACAAAATTTAAAGATCTGAGAAAGGTATTTTATTATTTGTTTTCTATAATTAAAAGAAATATAAATATAATAAAAAATATTATCAAATATGAGAAGATGGATGCAATTTAGTTCAATAACGTTATTATTACATGCCTCACGTTCAACACATTCATTTAGAAAAACACGTGATGTTCGCATGGTTCCTTCGATATCTCCAGAAGAAGAAAAAGAAATTAGACAAGAAGAAACTGATAAAATAAATATAGAAAATACTGATATAAGTAATCTAGAAAATAATAATGATTCTATAATTGAAATAAGTGAAGCAGAAATGAAAGCATTACCTAAATTATTTCGAAAATCATTTAAAAAAGAATCTTGTATGACTACTGAAGAAAGACAACGATTAACACAAATGATATTTAACACCCACTATGCACAAGAAGGCTTAGGAATAAATGATAAAGCTATGTGGTATCAAAGTGCATTAGAGATTAAGTGGCTTGAAGAATGGGCTATGAGTAATAGTAATAGTAATAATGAATTAAAAGAAGAAAATAATAATAATAATAATAATGAAATTCGTCTTGCTGTTAAAAAGGCAGTATTACAACGTGTTGAACTTCATAAACCTCTTGCATATATTATTGGATATCAACCTTTTTATGGTTGTAATATTCAATGTTTTCCACCACTTTTATGTCCTAGACCAGAAACAGAAATGTGGACACATTGGTTTGTTATTAATCATCTTAGTCAGGCAATGAAAACAAAATGCAATACAAAAGAAAATTTTAATGAAATAAATAATAATAATAATAATTTACGTGTATTAGATATGTGTTGTGGTACAGGTTGTGTTGGTATTGCTATTGCGAAACATGTTTCATCTTCAGAAATTGTTGCAATAGATATCTTAGATGAAGCTATAAAAGTTTCTGAAAATAATGCTAAAATTAATGGTATAGATTTAAAACGTTATCATGCTATTAAAAGTGATATGTTTGAAACTTTTTTAGAATCTAATGAAGAGTCTAATAAAAGTAGTAATATTAATAGTAAAGAAAATTATATAGAAAATAAATTAAATAGTCAAAAGAGAAAAGTAACTAAATCATATGAAGGTTCTTTTGATGTTATAGTTTCAAATCCTCCCTATGTTTTACCTGAACAATATAAAGATCTTTCTCCTGGTATAAAATTATGGGAATCTAAAATTGCCTTAGTAGGTGATCCAATAAGAGAAGAAAAACAATATCTTTATTTTCAAGAATTATGTGAAATAGGTGCAACTATGTTAAAACCTAAAATTAATCGTAATCCTTTTCTTATGAATTCACCTAATTTTATTATCGAAGTAGGACTTCAAGCAGAACAAGTGGCATCCCTTATGGAACGTAGTGGGTTATGGGAAAAAGTAGAAATTCATCTTGATTATGCACAACAAATGCGATGGATATCTGCTTCATCTTTACATTAAAATTGTAAACATATATATCTATATCTATATATTTAGATAATAAAATAAATGAAAAAGAAAGAGAATTAGATGTGTAAATAAGGAAATAAAGGGGAACACAATTTAAAATTATCTTAATATGTTTTTATTATTATTACTATTATTATATTCTTCATTTTCTCTCTATTCTTTTTTTATTTATTTTCTCTTTGTTTGTGTGCGTAAAAAGAAAAAAAAAAAAAATAAATAAATAAATAAATAAATAAATAATTATGGTTCTCATTGAGTGTAAACGGTTACCAAAAGATGAATACAGTAAAGATTATGATGTATTTCTTGTTTCTATGCCAGGAACTACCAATATTGGGGAGGCCACGGATATTCTTCAAATAATGCGAAATACACGAGTTCGTATCAAGTGGATGATAGCCGCCGCCAAACAATTAGCAAAAGACTCTTGTAGTGAGGAAACCCAACATCACTTATTAGGCCCAGTTGGTGAGGCGGAGCGATATCTTTCATTAGAGCGTGCTGAGCATCGACAAACTTGCACCCAAGAAGAATTAGATAATTTAATTGCATCTTTTAAAGGTGGGGCAATGATTGTGTTTCCAGCGGAGTGTAGTGGGGTGGATGCTGTGAAGCAATTAGCGTTAAAGTTGGATGATGAAAATATAAGTGAGGTGGAACGATCCAAGGCACATCGCTTGTTAAGTATTATTGATGATGGGGCCACCACAGAAGATATTTTACAAGGGACTGCGGTTATGTGGTGGAGTGGAAGACCACTTGATCGTACGGCAGATTTTACAAAATATGTAGGGAAAAATGATAAAACTAAAATTACAGTAAAACTGACGGCGAAAGATGCCCCTGCACCCCCAAGAGAACCTGCAGTGGATGCTAAAACGCAGTCAGAACTTATGGCGTATTATTTTAAAAAACAAGAAGAGATGAAAAAAATGGTGGAGGATGAGGATCTCTCATATGGGAATAGCGCCTGGGCTGATCCACAAGGTTTAAAAACTCAACTTCATGGATTTGATGGGGTTAAATATAAGCCTATGTAGGGTTTTTTTTTTTTTTTTGTGCTGTTGTTAAATAGATGCTGAAAATGATATTTCTATTACTATTAATTATTATTGCTATTATTATTGTGCTTCCCCCCCCCCCCCCTATATTTGAAAAGCGAAAAAAAATAAATAATAATAATAATAATTACATCTTGCATTTAGTAAAAGGAAAATATTAAATAGAATTTTTGTTCCTTTGTTTTATATTATTTCCATTTTTTATTCATAGATGAAAGAATAAATGAATATGTAAGCTTATTATTATTATTGTAAATCATTATAAGCGTTGATATAATACTGAGATATCCTTTGACAAATATGACAATTCGATATAAATCAGAAAAAAAAAAAAAAAGAAATATTTTTGCCCCCTTTTTTTTTTCCTTTGTTTTAAACTAGATATTATTTATTGTTTTTTTATTTTTTATTAGTATTGTATGATATTGTATTTATATATTTCTGTATTTTATCATTATATTACATCTTTTATTTCTTTCATCCTTTTTTTTTTATTTTTATTTTTATTTTCTTTTTCTTGTAAAGGCTTCGACCCTTTTTTTAAGTCTCACAGCATCATGGGAGTAGATCTTACTGGAGTGCAAAAGAAGAAGCGC